>JBBMKF010458477.1:0-11619 GCA_037834155.1 Curcuma caesia | reverse complement strand
CAAAAATAATTGATTGATGATGATGATGAACTCCTATGTCATATCAAATACAACTACATCACCAAATACACTATATGCCCTCCTTGATATATGATTCATCCAAAAATGCCTACTAAATCTATTATCTGAATCAGTCTCGTAATCAAAGAAAAAATAAAATTATTCTCTCTTTCAGATGCAAATAACTCGATTAGTGTTTCGACATCAATACCCTTTTGTTCATCCCTTAACGCTTTCTCAAAGTTTCTGATATATCTTTCTGTGCAACCTATCAGCTCAGGTCCTCTATACTCTATCTCCAATCATCACATTTGTTGACAAGTTGGCACATTAGCCTCTGAAAACTGTTGAGCAATACTTTTTTCTACCAAAACGTTACGATATGAGCGTAACAAATGCACCTTTGAAGAAGTCAAGAGTAGATTATTATGACTTTTCATGAAGTTAGCAACAACCAAATTAGGTCCAGTTTGTTTCTTAATAAGTGAAAATTTTAACTTACATCCAGTTCTAACTTTATCACATGCTCTTTCCCTTCTCCCTTGATCACCTTTTGTCTGTTTATTGTATTGATCATTTGTATGCCCTTGTTCAAAACATATAAATGTTTTCCAAACAACTTCATTTGTTATCTTATTTTTCTTTCCATTGTTTATCCTTGTACTAAATCCGACTTCTCGTGCATATTGGTTATAGCACGAAAATGTCTCCTCTAGTAATGTGAATTCCATCCCAATTTTTAGCTTTTGATCATCTATAATTTGAGAAATATATAGATGATCATATCGCCATTTTCATCCATTGTCGAGGAATATCAAATTCAAATGAAATGAAGTTTTAATTTGCATATTACTATATAGTCACAAAAATATTCTAAGTTAAATAAACATAAATAAGATAGAGTAATTTTGTATAAATTGATACATATGCATTCTTGAAAATTTTTCTACACTATTTTTTATGTTAATTTACAATCTAATTTATCTAATTGATAACCTCTATTAATTATTTTTCAAAAACTAAATTTAAACTCAACACGGGTCAGAGACATTATTTTTTAATAATTCGAGATCACCACCACCACCTCCACCACCTCACTGAATGGTTTGCCCGTGCCACATTGCTCACCTCACCATGACTCACCAAATTGTCTAGTGGCACCTTGTTTAACTAACTACATCTTCACGAGCATGCACACTGTACAAGTGTCCAGAGGTCATCGGTCTTTACAATTTCAACCTCCTTTCCTTTTCAGCAGCATTAATTCCCAGCTTCCACCTAATTTTAAATGGAGAATTTTGGTCTTAAAATGTTATCCACTAGCTGAGCTGAGTTGACTAAACTCAAATCAAACTAATCAATTATGACAATATTTATATATATATATATATACGAGATTGATATGCTGGGCGACAGCTTCGTGGGTGACTCGTGGGCGACAGGACTTAATCGATCAGTAGATCGATTAAGCCTCCATTATCGATTAGCTGATCGATTAAGTCATCTATTCTCCCAGTCGCGATTCCAATCGAATTGCGTCAGATTTCGATCACAATCCGGCCGGAGACCACCTGAGGAAGGATCGCCGACTGCCGGCGGTCTTTCCTCGGCCGGTCTCCGGTCGTGATTTGGCCGGAAACGGGGCGCGATTCGATCAGAATTGCGGCTGGCAATGGCCGCACACGATTCCGACCAAATTGCGTCGAATTTCAACCACAATCCGATCGGAAATCGGCATTGGTCGATGCGTCGACGAGTGGTGTGTTGATCGGACCTGGTCCGGCGGTGGCCGGACGGCGGCGCGATGGCAGCCGAAAGCGGCAGAGGTCAAAGAAGAAACACTGTACAGTGGACGGTCGGATTTCGTGTGATCGGCGTGATGGACGGTGGATCTGCGACGCCCACAAGTGCCCACGAAATAGGCGCCCAACAGATCAGTTCTCGTATATAGAGCATAAATAACTCCTAGACGTAGCATAGACGGTGGATACGTAGTCGATAGTACTTTTGGCATATGAAATTTTGTGGGTCAATATGAAAAAACACAGTGAACCAGGGGGCGTACTATTATTTTGAGACTGCCAAGGACAATTTGGAAACTACAATAAAAACGTGGGGCAAACTGCAATTTTCCTTTATTTCTTCCTTCCCGGTCTCGCTTTGGCAGAGATAACGAAATCCGATTCTTCTTCAATCCCCTCTTCTCTGCTTCGTGAAATCTCTGACTCCTTGTGAAACCTCTCTAGGGTTTTCGATCTTCTCGTGAGGAATTGTGGCTCAATTTGGGGGATTGTTTCCGATCTGATGTCTTCCTCTGGCGCCCTTCCTGCGGCGGATCTGGATTGGGATTGGTTACTGGCGCGCGGTTCGGATCTGCCGCCGCCGCCGGCAGAGTCGGGGGAGGAGGCGATAGACCACTTCGACCAGCTTCCGGACTCGGTGCTTCTTTTGATCTTCAATCTGGTAGGCGACATCAAGCAGTTGGGGCGGTGCTGCGTCGTGTCGCGCCGGTTCCACGCCGTGGTCCCCCTCGTCGACGACGTCGTCGTCCGGGTTGACTGCGTCATCTCCGACGACCACTGCCCATCGCCCGACACCGTGGCCGGCGGCGACGCTGTCCTATCGCAGAAGCCCCGAAGCGTCATATCCCACCTCGCCCATCTCGTCCTCGATGGCCTCGTCAAGCCGCTCCAGGCCCTCGGGCAGATCCTATCCCCCGCTTCTGTCTCCAGGGCGTCGTCACCTTCGTCCTCCTCTTCCTCGTCGCCGTCACCCGACGTCGCCCACCACTCGCCGAGCGAGGTGTTGAAGAACTTCAGGGAAATCCGGCGCCTCCGTATTGAGCTTCCTGACGGTGAGCTTGGTAAAAATGGCGGCTTCCTCTTGAAGTGGAGAGCCGACTTCGGATCCACCATCCGTAGCTGCGTCATTCTCGGCGCCTCCTCCGTGGCCTCCAACTCCCTCAAATCCACAAACCTCAATCCCAATCCTAGCTCTGACGACGCTTGTTTAGGCGATGACTATGAGAGCATTCCAGAGTCATTCTACACCAACGGAAGCTTGAAGCGGAGGGTGGTGTGGACTATTAGTTCGTTGATTGCTGCATCGGCACGGCATTATCTTCTTCATCCCATTGTGGTCGACCACGAACCTTTGGAGTCCTTGATTTTGACCGATGCTGACGGGCAGGGGGTGCTGACCATGGACCGGCAGCAGCTGCAAGAACTAAGGTTAAAACCACTGATGGCTTCCGGGAGCTCTCAGCGTACCCTTTTGCCTGCACTAAGCATGCGTCTATGGTATGCGCACGAGCTCGAGTTGTCCTGTGGGTTGGTGCTGAAGGGTGCGACCCTGTTGGCTATCAAACCAAGCGATGAACGGTCAAGGGATGTAGGCAGTAGCATCACAGTTTCCAATGACTTCTCAGATAGTTGCTGGATCTCAGAATGCTTTGAGGAGCCATACAGAACAGCAACCATGATGCTCATGAAAAGGAGGAATTACTGCCTTGAGATGAACTCTTTCTGAGTCTTCAAAGCCTACAAATTTTGTGTTTTGCAGGTAAAAACAAGCTCCTTCTTGGTACTGATGTTCTAGGTTAAAGTTGCATGATACTCTTGCACATAATTGAATTTGCAATGACTGAAAGTGATTTGGAGAAGCAAATGAAGTTACCTGATTCTTTATGCATCTGTTGAAAACATATGCAGGTGAATTCTACATGTCTGTAAGAGTCCATATGTGCTTTTGGTTGTTCATTACTTTCCTTGATTTTCTTGTCTTGACTGTTGAGCGGATGCTACTGTCTTTAAGTTTGGACCAGTTCAACGCATCCATGACCTCCTACAAATGCATTCTTTACTGTTTTGCTTTATGTGATTTGTTCAAAAAGCATAATTATTAATCAGTGTACTGCAATTTCCTAACCGTTATTTTGCTGAATTAATTCTAATAGTATATGAGCATACATATTTGAATTGCAGTAACTGTGTTCTAAGAGTTTTATCATTCATTGTGGGCCTTTACCATATCTTCATGCATCCATTTTTATTTTAAACGTTTGGACTGAAAATGCAATCTATGCATAACCATCTAATAGGCGATGGACCCATAAGGTTTTATTTAGGATCAAAAGAAACTGATGGAATGAAGGGCAATAGAATAAGAAATTGGGGATAAAAATGATGCATTAGATGTATTCTTTACTTCACTCTACTATTTATCATTGTCCAACATGCTTCCTTAGCTGGGTAGATTGTATTTATTTGGATTTGCACCAACAACCATAATCAGTAATCAATACAATGTTTTTATGGATCATCAGATTGTAACATATTAATTTACTAGGTTCCTCTGAATTTATCTTGATAGCATACAGGCATTCTGCACCCTTATTCTCTTTCAGATTTAGAATGACTGATAGAATGTAACTATATCAACTAATTGTAAGGGAAACAGGTGGAGTGAATGAAATTAGGGATAAAAGTGTTTCATTAAATGTGCTTTTTGCACTTATTTATCTGGATTAGAAATGCCACACTTCCATTGCTAAATTCTTAATTGTTGATTATTTTCGTTACGATAATGGTTATTTCATTACTGTTAGCTCCCACGCTGATGAAAACCAAATACAAGCTGATAAATTTTTGCCAATTCTTGGTAATCATTCTAAGTCAGTTCATGTTTGGATAATACTAAAATCAACAAATGCTCTTACAATTTCTATTTAAATATAATTATTCAGGATAATAACATGAAACAAGAAGTGTTTCTAGTCGCTTACATTTTATTTTAAATAGTTAACTCTTATGTGCAGATGCTTTTATTGCTCTAGTCAGAAGCATAAAACTTAGAACATATTTAGAATGCAACGCTTGGAACGCATAACTTGCGTGTTCAGTTTAGAACAATTCTTGAATGTGTAACTTTTTTATGTGAAACATTCAGGCCTAATGGATGTCTCAAAGAGATGGGAATTAAACCACATACCGATATGGTCCTCAAGTGTTGGCAACCATTGTAAGCCTCTGTAACCTCATGGCTAACATGCTCCTCTCCTTCGGGCCTTTCCACGATCAAGTTATGGGTTGCTCTTGTGCCACTCTGCAATCTGCAAAGCTGCTTGCAACTTCGGAAGCTCAACTGGTTGATGCCCTTCGGTTGGTATGGCCACTAATATCGATTTCTCTTCCACAATTGCTTCACTGTGCTTCACTAATGTAGCATATGAAATTTGTGTGTTTATCTTAGTAAGACAGTAATTGACTGCAGTTTTAGTTTGTACTCTATGGTTTGGTTTGTTCCATTGGCATTCACTGCACATCTTGTTGTAAACTGATGTTTCACTCGGTCTATATAGAACAGTTGGAACCATTTCTTTGTCTCTTGATGTTGAAGTCTGAAGGAATTGTTCGCGAACAAGGTGATCATGCTAAACAAGTTTGGACAAGAGCCTGTGGAGGTCACGAGGTGTCAAAGGAGATTGTGAGCTATTTCCGTAAGGCCTGTAAGGCTTGCGTCTGGTCTGGCCTTAATTAGTCGAGCGCCTGGCAGGTTCGGTTGGCATTATCTCGATCAGTTCACTCAAATCAATAGTAGTCTCTCAAATGGTCCACTTGACTTGCCTTGCTCGCAGCACCTGACCCTATTACTCTGCTTGGCCTAATTGGTGCACTCGACTCGACTTGGTCGATCCAGCCTTTGCCCAACTGAGGCGATTTGTGTTGCTCGACTCAATTGGCCTGTTTGACCCTAACAGTTTGCTCAGCCTAATCAATTTGCCCAACCTACCTAGCTCAATAGCCTAACCTCTCTAAATCAGTCAGATCTACACAAACCCAACCAACCTAATCAACTTACCCAATTTGACTCCTTGGACTTGCTCAAACCCAACTTGAGCAATTTCATTGACCCACTAAGCTTGACCTAATTAGGTCGACTGATTTGCTAACCCACTAGGTCTACCTAGTCTATTGATCTAACTTGATTGGCATGTCTTGTTTAGGGTTTAGATTGACTTAGTTTGTTCATTTTCATTTTAATTATTAGATGATAACTTTAAACTAATATTATATTGCGATAGAAGAATGCAAATATAAAATGGATGGAACAAAATGTCCTATTTAAATTGTCTATCTAAATATTAGAATAATATGAAGCGATTTGATTCTGCCCTATTAAATTAAACACACTCTTAGGCTCCATTTATTTATTTATTTATTTTTTTTAAAAAAAACATGTTTTACAATTAATCAATAAAAAAATTCTTTTATGATAAGCAATAAAAAATAGCTTCTTTTGAGAAAAAACGAAAAATATTCAGTCAAAGGTGATCAATCTAGTTGAGAAATATGAGCTAGTCGAGAAAAGTCAGGCTGATTAATAAAATTGATCTAGAAGAATCGATCAGTTAAGACAAGTCAATCGAATCAAGCGAATATAAAATGGAGAGGAAGAGGTTATGTCAAGCGGGTTAAGTATAAGTAGCCTGAGCCAAACACCTAACAAACCTATTTGAGCAAGAGGTTATGTTGTTATGGCCATCAACCATTTTTAGCCAAAATTGTTTGGCGACAACTAGTCGACTGAAATCATATTCAGTCCACTATAGTTACTTCCAATCAACTAATGGTTTCCTTTCAATAAATTTCAAAATATGATCCGCCCTTCTGAGAATTTAACAAACCTGAGTGCTTAATTTAATAAATCACCTACATGCGTAGAGTGTGTCACTCAAAACACCATGTTGGCATAAACACCCAAGTAAATTAACCAAACTTATCCCTTACTGCATCTCTCCCATAAGTCTTCAATCTCCATTTTTGATTGAGGATTGGCCGCATTTATTGTAGGAACAAAAATCTAGTGAGAATCAAAGTCAACCATAGCTGTAAAGTTTGACTTCAACCCTGGCAGGGGCAGGTCGGTCCACTTTGACTAGAAAACAGAATGGTCAAACCCAAGAAGTAGTAGTTTTTTGAATGAACAATTTGGAATGTTTGGACTTCCCTGTTTTGAATTTCACTTTCAAACTTGGAATTTCAGAGAAGCAAAAAGGTTAGGTTGAAATCCTTGTTGACTATAGGAACTTGATTGATTGCAAGATGCAGAAATGGCCAAAGTCAACACAATATTTGAATCGAGAAGTCAATCATTTAATAATAATTTTAAAAAAACAATTGTCTACGAGTCAATTGCACTAATAAGTAACAAAGAAAATACCTTTTACTTATATTTTCACACAATGTAATATTTCATTATCAATTATAGTATATTTTAAAATGGTCAACTCTTATCGACCTTCTATGTTTGTAATTGTTACTTTGTTACTAGATGATATGTCCTGATTACTCATTGATGATGATGAGTAAATTTGCGATAATGGGACTCGTGTAGAAAAGAAACCTGGTTGCTTAGGTTCAGGCAAGAGAGTAATGTCTCCGGTGCTACCCAACATTGTCAACACCGAAGGCATTGTCGGTCTATCTTCTGCTCGTTCTTGAACACATAAAAGTCCAATCTTTATACACCTCAAGACCTCAGCCTCTGGAAAAGCGTTGCCAATATTTTTGTCCACAAGATCTAAGCAATTGCCTTCCTTCCATGTGTTCCATATCTAAAAAGCAATTAGAATTAGAATCATAATAATAAGGGAAAAACGCTTACATAAAGACTAACAAAAAAAGTTTCTTGTACTCACATGCCCTAGAAGATTCAACTGATCCAATGTGTGATAGACTCTTCTATTCTTTTTGCCACTTGTGATCTCGAGTACCAACACTCCAAAACTGAATACATCTGATTTCATTGAAAAAATTCCGTCCATGATATACTCTGGAGACATATATCCACTGCAATAATAATTGTAAAAATATTAATTTCTTCCTGTATCATATACTATGAATAATAAAGTAAAAGATGAATGCAAACTACTATTACTTACTATGTTCCAACAACTCTCCTAGTATTTGCTTCTGATTCATCCCCTCCAAATATCCTAGCCATGCCAAAGTCTGATATCTTGGGATCCATGTCTTTGTCAAGAAGAATATTACTAGCTTTAAGATCTCTATGGATGATTCTAAATCGAGAATCATGATGAAGATAAAGGAGTCCTCGAGCAATTCCAACTATTATGTTATATCGTGTTCGCCAATCCAAGTAAGTGCCTTTAACTTCATCTGAATAAAAAGTAATGTCATTTACTATTTGACCAAGTTTTTGAATATCTAATACAAGGAAAGTGACATGTAATTAAATAAAATGACTGTTAGATCACTTGTTGCAAGGAGTTTACAAGTAGAGTTCAATAAGTTCCCCTAACTGTCCTCTGTTGAAAAAAAATGGAAGGAAAATCTTAAAAAGTCAAGTAGGCTTCAAATTTTAGTACATAATTAGTCAATAATTATGGTCATGTCATTTCCGAGCCAAATATGTGGTAGATTACATGCACTCCACTAGAATTCTATGTCTTCCATGTATCTCCTGTCATATCCAAAATATTCACTCAGTTCCTAGTTTTATGCATGTGTTTTGTTCTAAAAGAAGAGACAAGTATTTTTTTTTTTTTAGTAAGCATTCTGTCTGGTTTTGTTAACTGAATTTTGGGAAAGCTTTTGATCGATTTAATTTGAGTTTAGATGAAAAATCAACCCTGGAAACAACATAAAATAGCCAAAAGAACATTCCAAAAACCAATCCTTAAGCTCAAGATTTTCCAAATTTTAGGAATTATAGCTCGCTTCCTTTTATCTGGAAAGGGGCTACTAGCACTTAAGACCTAGAAGCTATTCATATCTTGTGGTTTCACATAACTAGGGACTCAATATATAGAAAGAACTGATTTGATTATCAAATGATTTTGACTTAAATCAAATGGAAATATATATGCATAATGGAATGAGCACAGAAGAATTTTACTAACCAAATAAGAAGACATCTAAGCTTCCATTAGGCATGTATTCGTAGACTAATATCCTCTCCTCTTCTTGAACGCAACAACCAAGAAGTCGAACAAGATTTCTGTGCTGCAGTTTTGCAATCAATGTCACCTCATTTTTGAACTCATCCAAACCTTGAGTCGATGTCTTAGACAACCTCTTCACAGCTATTTCTGGATCCTCCCCTATCTTACCCTGCACTCAGCCATTTTAGACATCTTAATTATTTCTATCACTATCAACAGTAAGATTTATGAAACAATAACATACTTATAAAATTAGTCATAATAGTTCATACCCTGTATACTGGACCAAAACCTCCCTCACCAAGCTTGTTCTGCAAAGAGAAATTGCAGGTGGCATTCCTAATTGTGCCTAAGTCAAATAATGGTAGGTCTAAGTCCCTTTCTTCAGTTTCTTCAACAATATCAGCTGCTACATATTATAAATAACACAACTGTGATGAATAAATGCCCCCGAGTAATTGTGAACAAATTGAAACTAGTTAAAACAGTATGTGTCGATGGTACCTCTCTTCTTCTTCCTCCTCCAAAGGCAGAAAGCAAGACATGAAAGGAGGGCAATCAGTACCACAGAAAGAACCACAATGACAACCACGAAATGATTCCGACGACGACGATGATCAGATGAGGGCTCAGAAGCTGGAAGATAAACTTCATTGTATCAGTACAAAGTTGCATTTTTATTCTTCATCGTATCTCGTAATCAATCTGCTCAAAAGTTGATAAGAACGCACCTAAATCAGCTGCTGCAAGCCTGACATAAAGCTCTTGTCCTACGGCACTTTGATACACTGTGATATCGGTCAGATTGGTGGTCCACGTTATGCAGCCACTGCCACTGTCACTGATGTTTAGGGCAGCATAAGCTGTGCAATCGCAATTGCTCAAGCACGAAGCTCTGCACTGGTCAAGGGTTAAGCTTGCGTTCACAATCGATCTCGATGTATCTGGTAGTTTGGTGTTTCTCAGGGTGAGGAACCCGTCGGTCCCATTCCGGCAATCCAACGGCGTCGTCCTCAGGCAACCATCCGTCCCATCTCGGAGTTGCCAATTCCTGGGTTTACTCGGGTGAAACCCCTGCAAGCACACGCATTGCGGGGTGATGATTTGGCGGCAATAACCATTGGGGCCGCAGGACGACAAAGGATCGCAGATATCCTTGGGAGCATACCAAATTGTATTCCAAGATTGCCTATTTTCTAACCAAACAATGAGCTGTAGGCGGCCGGAGGAATGCATGACGAACCTCAAGAGGGCAGAAGACTGCTCGCTGCGAAGGTAGGTCATCTGATTAGGTTCGACATCGAACCTTAGGAGTCCGTTGGCTGTGTCCACCATCTCCGGGACGCCGCTGAACCATCGGCCATTCCATGGTCCGGCGCGCCAGTATTGCTGCATCCCTGACCAAATGAACAACTGCTGGTCTCCCCGCAAATCGAGGCCGTAGACGAACCCGCCCGGAGTCGGATCGCTATCGCTCGTCGACGCCGTGATGTTGATGTTAAGATCGGTCCCATTCTTCAACCTCCTTCGTCCCACAATCATGCCCGGAATATGGGTATCCGCTGGGAAGTCGAAGCTCTGCCACGCGAAGTCGTCGGGGCTGCCACCGCCGCCGGCTTCACGGACCGCGAAGTTCCCGTCGTCAAGGAGCTGCGCGACGGGATTCGAGAGGGGCGAACCAGGTGCGCCGGAAGTCCATAGGACACCGGAGCTGCCGTCAGTGAGGACGAGCTCCCCGGCGGCGGTCAAAGAGAGGTTGCCGGAGCGGGAATTGATGGGGCTTCGACGATTGGCGATCCACACGACGGTCTGGACGGGGATCCTGTTGTACCATATGCCGATGTAGCGGCTGGTGGATCCGTTGGGGCTGAAGAAACCCAGCTGGAAAGTTTCGCCGGCGGAGACCAAGGCGGCGGTTCCATTGTCAAGGAGAGGCCGATCCGGGCTTAAGGTGTCGACTCCGCCGGAGATCGAGAAGAGGGTAGCGGTGAGAAGGAGGAGAAGAGCGGCGGCGGCGGCGGCGGCGGAGGCGGTGAGCCTCCGTCTCATGGTCGACTAATTAAAGTAATGTCTACAGAATGGACTATGAACAAGTTCTTTATTACGACTAAAAATGGTGAAGATAGTGACATCAGTGTCGGGAAGAATATCAAAATAAAGAAATATTTTTTAAACGAGCTATTAAATATTATAAAATAATTTTACATGAATTAATAAATAAATTTATTTATGAAGTATCCGTCGATTTTATTTATTTGTGAATTTTAGCTAACAAAGTTTGTTAATATTTAAATTTAACGAAGAAAAATATTATCTCGACTTATTCTAAATTTAAACTTTTATCCTCTTTTATAACTCTGTTTCATCGTAACTAACTCAACTATATTTCAAAAGTAATATTATAATATTCAAATGATATTATAATGATGGTAGATGATTTTTAAACTTAGTTAATAATTAAATTTTAAAATTAAAAATTTATTTATTTATTATAAAATAAAAATGAATGAGTGGATGATAAAATCCTATTTATGAAGGTTTATTAAAATAAATATAAATGTACGAGTATTAATATAATAGATATGTGACATATAAATTTTATATTTTTTGAAAAAGATGTATATATATATATATATATATATATATATATATAT
>JBBMKF010458458.1:0-11621 GCA_037834155.1 Curcuma caesia | reverse complement strand
ATTATTATTATTTTTACCTTTGGTGCAATATATAATTTCACGGCAATGGAATTATGAATTAAATCATTTTTCAACAGCTCCTCGAGATATTCCTCTTGCTCCTTACCTTTTTTATCATATCATTCACTGAAGCCCACAATCTTGTACTTCATGAATGACATTAGAACCAAACCCATGCTCCTACATGAAGGTGTCAAAGGAAGGCACCAGATTTGTCATGACAGATGCACACCATTGTTCTCGTGTTGAAGGTACAAAAACTATTCATTCCATACACACAGCGTATCCGTCTCCTTCTCTCCCATATAATCCATGGTCACATCATTATTGTGAGATCCCTTGATGAATGTAGACATGCTACTCATTTCATAGACAGAGTTCTTCCACCTTTTTATCCTATCCTATAATTACCTCCCAGATCATCCGTAGTCCTGCAACCATAGTCCCACAATGTCAAAGTGCTGCCCTACTCTCACTTGCACCAGCACTGCCTAATCAACCACTACTATAGTAGACCACCTCCTCGATTATATTAACCCTTATCAGCACCTTTCCTTCTCGCTCTGCGCAATTCTCTCTTGCAACAATTGCTGCTATAACACTTCTTTAGTTAATCCATCCACATCTTTGATAGGTGCATGGCCTCCTTCAATAGTAAGTTTACATCATCAACCTTGATTGAAGTCACCCTTCAGTATCCAGCACAACTCCCTTGAATGTCATTTGCCAAAAACCTCATCTTCCTTCAATCATCTTTCATTTGAATCAACATTGGGCTTCCACCATTGCAATTTCCCTCATATTGTCTCATCCAAATGCCTTTTCGCATTAAATGCTATCATCGACCAACACCCACACCATTCAAATCCCTTTTGACAAAACCAACATTGATCAACCAACCAGTCACTATTGCAAAAACTAGATGACTTCTATGCAGACTCTAGTTAAAAGGAGAGCACAATTGGTAAACTGTTGGAAAAAATAACCTTTGGTTGAATAAATAAAATAAAATGTAACAAATCACGTCCAGCTATATAACCATTCAACTCGTCGAAGTCCAGTTCTCAATAGTGGAGGAGAATAATGTAGAAACCTTTGCAATTTAAGCTTCCTAAGTTTCATCATTGGTAAAATTTTCCAAAGGACGCATAATGCATTTAGTATTTTCCAAATCACACACCACAATTTGATTTTTCATAAATTCTGCACCTACATTTTACATACAAAATATCCCTAGCTTCATTGAATTAAATCTATTTCTTTCTAACATGTTAGACAAAAAAAAGTATCATTGGACTCATAAAAGTATCTACAAAGACAGCCAAGTGTTTTTTGGAAAATACCTTATGGTCATTTTTACTTAGTCATGGTTCTTTTCAACAAAAATAATATAAAATATTAAATCTTGTGTAGTTTGTGAAAAATTTCTATTTCAAAAAAATCATCGGAAATTTTAACAAAAAATAAATAGCTCTCACATCATTCATCTCTAATAACTTCATGCATGTTTAAAAAAGTAATTTTAAATATTTACACAATTTCCCTTTTCATCTTTCAAATTTTATTTCCCAAGAAATAAAAAAAAGTTTTATACAACTTCCCAACCAAACAAGGCCTGGACTCCTAGGAAGGTGCTTTTATAAATTTTTTTGCCAAAATGACTCATTTTTGGTCATCAAAATGTTTTTGCAAAGACATCGTGATGTTTCACTCCTTAAGATTCTATAAAAGCTCATATATGCTTTTCTTTCTATAATATTATTAATGTATGGTATCAAGTTGCATTTACAATAAAAACACAGCCTGGTGCGTGAAGTTCCCGCCAATGCGAGATCTCAAAGAAGGGTCAGGCCACATTGGATCTATTGTACACAGTCTTACCTTGCATTTTGCAAGAGGTTGTTTCCACGACTTGAACCCATGACTTCAAGATCACATGGCAGCAACTTTACCGTTGCGCCAAGGCTCCCCTTCAAGTTGCATTTACAACAACAGCAAAAATTGATGGCTCAATTGTCAAAATCCTAAAATGAGACCATAGTTATGCTTTTTTATTTTCAGGAATCCAATCCATGCATACATTCATTTTTGCAAAACCATCTTGAGCTTGCCTTGCACTTGTCAAAAACATAAGAGACAATATTTTTGCTTGTTGAACTTCCAAGAACTCATATTCACTTTCCCTTATGTGACATCAACAATCAAAGTAATCAATTGTGACCATACCTCACACAATCACAAGGCAACTACAAGTTCTCAACCAGACTTGGCTATTATAAGGCTACCGAGAGCTCACAGCTAGGTCTAGCCTTTGTGAGGCAGCCACAAGCTCACAGGCAAGCCTGACCTCCAAGAGGTAGTCATGTGGTTGCAACTAGTAGCCTGATCTGGTTGTTGCAAGCTAGCAGCCTTGCCTAAAAACTACAAGTCAAGCTATTGGTTCACCGAATGGGAGTTGGCTGGCCACTAGGAACTACTAAGTATGGGTTCGTGAAAACAAAGTTAGGACAGAAGCTGAGGTTGTTGGAACTAGCAAGAGGAAGGATTCCGTCCGCCTGATTTTGGAGAAACAAAATAATGACATAAAAATCGATTAAGAAAATAGATTTTAATTCGCAGATGGATTTAAAATCTATCCTCTCTTTAATTTTACATCAAGTAAACGAGAGAAAGTGACTCGACCCTTAATGCAATTCATCCTTTCCTTCATCTGCCCTTCATAATAAAGGGTGCATTACAAAATCTCACTCATGATCATTATCAATCAAGAGAGGATGTGACAGCCTCTCTCATTTAAGAGGGACATAAATTTTCCTTTCAAATAAAACATGATTAAGTTGTAATTAAGGGCACAACCAAATGTGTGCAAATGTAATAATATTAATATAATAAACTGAAAATAAATGATATTTTTAATATTCCAACAACATATTATGTCTTAGTCATCCAACTTTAATAATTCTATTATTTATTTAAATAGTATTATTTATTAACAATATGACAAAAATGTAATTTACATACATTTTAAAATTTTTAAACATTCTTTGTTATCTAGTATATGAGATACTATTGCTTCTTTTATTATTTTTTTTCTTCTTTTGATCCCTATTTTGCCTATGTTGCCTATCTAATATGACCGAGACTTAGGACCTCTTAACCCATGGGAAAGGATAGGCATAGAGTCACTCTCTTCTCTGTAGTTTAGTGGCATGATTTGAGCGGCTGAGATGGCAAGAACACCTTGGGTGTTGGACTCATCCGCCTGAGGTAGAAAGACGAAGGAGGGAAATGCTGAGAAATGGATAGTTTATCCTTTTCCTAAGCATCTTGTAGAGTAACAATTCAAAATGTTTAGCCTTCTTTAAGATGTCTGATAGTTGAAACACATTGTCACAATTCTTTCAGCTCAGAAGAAAATTCATATTAGAAAGTCATATGACTGATGCTGTTAAAGCAGATCATCAACAAGTTAGTTTTCCAACACAAATTCTGAACAATTTTGCCATTTTGGTGTATTTTGGTTTAATGGAGCATAGGGTAAGCCTGAAAATAATTGATTCTAATCTAAAATCTGAGGAATATACTGACCTGAGTGAGCCTCAAATATGAGACGGATGGTTACGGCATGAGCCCATTGGATCCCTAAAGCAGCAATTAAGTGAGACTCTATTTTTTCAAGCTTGCAGCTTGTCCTATCCATATTACCTGTAGAACATTTAACATAAGATTTAGCAATTTAAGTTAGTTCGCAACCGACCAAAAGATAACCTCCCATGGAAACACATCCATCTAACCTTGGAATGGAAAGTGAACTACTTCATAATTATTCTGACTGCGCACTTGGTTTGTCACCACAATAGGAATTTGTGAAAATTCAGCTAGGGACCTATACATTTAGAAGGGCAAATTTTGAAACTTGACACTAAAGGTTGGGACTCGAAATGTTAAAGGTTGGGGCTCGAAATGTTAAAGCCTTGATAATGGCAGGAAAAATCTTTACTTGAGAAATGAAAGTGGCAAATGGCATGAATGTTGCTTCTGTCCAGTTGTGGTCCTTTTGTTCTCCCTATGCAAGCCATACACAAAGTTAACAATTGCCAAATTCATAGGGACAACTTTAAGGATATTTGTCATGTGGGAATAGCTCAAACTATCAAGAAGTGTTTGCATGTCGACTCTTTCATTTCTCATTTCATTCATCAAATGATTTTGATTTAGCTGCCAACTAGAACAATCAAACATGGGACTTATTCATGATCTGTTTCTTATAATTTTGTTTACATTTTATCTGGTTCTCTTACTTGAGAACACAAATATCTTTTGTACATATTTGATACTTTGATTAAATATGGATTAGGTTCACTCTCCATTCATTTCAAAGAAGAAAAAAAAACTTCGTAAGAAAGTTTTCAACAAATTAGTATATACAAAATAATTGATTGTCGTTTATTATTATCAACAAAAGATACATTCATACAATGAATCTGAAGGAGATAACAACAATGAGAATAATGAGAGAATATTCTAACTATGCACAACCATGGGAGATAGATGCTGTGAAGTGTGATAGTGCTGTCTACTTAGCCCAGAATACCAAATTTCTAGTGCATAAGAAAGTTCCTTTTTCGAAGCACCAGCTTGTGTTAACACAAATATATAATTTTAATAAAACATGGTATATATGATAAGTATTTCCACATAATTAGCATACATCAAGAACAAGCTGGGTGCAAAATTGATGCATATCATTCTTGTTAATGACAATGGACACTGGTTGTTTTTCAAGTAAGATTAACAACATTGAAGCCCCTTACAACCAGTCTAAGTTTATCTGACATGGATAGGTTTAAGGAAGGCAAGGAGAGTTAATAACTTTGCAGTTGAAGTAAAACAAAATGCTCAACATTGGATATGATATAATTGTACATCACAAAATTTTTCTATAATTACATAAACATGTTTAAGTCAAAAATCATAGTATTAATCATTGATATTCACACATTATGTAGTCATAATGAGCCTTCAAAACTGTAAAAGAAAGGAAATCACCCCAAAAGAATTGCAGCCATGCTATCAACAATCAGCAACTTTACATCATGTTGGAGAATAATCAGTTGAATCTGTTGCAAACTGCAACATATAAATTAACTACGACTACTGTTAGTAGTTCATCATACAGAACACTAAAATAGATAAGAATAAGCAATGTCCATTTGGCATTTCCTTTATGATATATCAAATGACTAAAGCATACAAAGCATTTGCACATACCTCTCAGTCAATTCATCTAATGATGCAGGTCGCAAAACTATGATCCTTCCAGCCATCTGCAAAATTAAAATAAGGAAAAAAAGTTGGAACCCATCAATCGCCTGTTAAAACACTTATCTGCCATAATTAGATTGATGTCCTATTTGGCAAATAAATATTGCCAAAACAAATTGCAGCATGTCTTTTCAGCTGATTTTCATCATATTCCTACAATTGGATGGTATTTGCTAAATGATTTTGCAAGAAGAGGTACAAAGTAACACCACGTAGTATCAAGGACAAAGAACATTCAAGAAAAAACAACTATAAATAGACCTCTTGAGCCATTCCCTCTGAATTAAATATGTGAGGAAAACTACTTCTACCAATTTCTATCAACCTGTCATAGTGTTCAAATCAGATGATAAGGACACTGGTGGAAAATGTTTACATAATTCGGAGTCAAATGCAATACCTGGTAGAATGAAATTTAGATTCAGTATCCATATAAATTACTCGACCGTTTAATCCTCCATAGCTAGGTGGCAAGGCTGCCAACAGAGCCAGCTTTAAGCAAAACTGAATTGAGAACAACAAGAACATTGTCAATTAAATACGATCATATTTGTAACATTTAATTCTAAGGAAAAGAAACAAAAAAAAGTAAAATAATTACTTGAAACAATACTTAGCAATGTTCCAAGGAATACATCTGGTACATGGATAAAAGTTCTTACTCTAAGCATGATAGACTGCTGAATGTTATGGATATTACAAGTCTTGGCTGATGCACACAAGCTAGCAGCAAATCTGTACAACCAACTATTATGAAAAGAATGATAGATTTGCTTATAGATATCAGTATCCTTTCATTGGAAATAGTCAATCAGTCATTGTCAATTCGCAACTATTTGAAACTCATATGAAAATTGCTAGTCTTAGAAAAAAGAGGAACTATTTGAATAACTTAGTCAACAATCAACCTATTCAATGTTAACATTAATTATAAAAAATCCAAATAATAATTAAAACCAAATATAATTATTTATTCTTCTTAATTGTTTGCATGACAAATATGCACATTAGATAAAGTTATACTTAATATATGACTCTGAGTTCTACTCAGCTTAAAACTAACTAAATCATTACAATATCCTAAGTAACCCATGTGAAAATTATTAGTTACAATCCCTATTGTTATGACACCGGTGACCATACATTATAATATGTCTTTCGGCAAATTGGCATATATTATAATGTAGGTCAATGTGCCAAAACCATGTCACAAGTTTCTCCTCAGGTCAAGAAAAACTGTGTGAAGTTTTTTCTTCTTTTCTTAATCTATTGATTATCTTATTTAACAACTCCCATCTATGGATTTGTCTCCTGAGCATTAATAAATTGACTACAGAAATTTTTTGTTTCACCTCTTCTCTTTTGCTCACTCTTTCTCAGAAGCTCATGGAATGTTGCTCGATGATGAAAAACTATGTCATAGATCAAGGATAAAAGATCTGACTGCGTACCATGCACTCAAGAATAATTAAATCATGATTGGAGTTGTCAGCAATAAAATCTAAAAAAATTATAGATAATCAACTCTATTGGTAGTATGTTGATTAAAAATTGTTGTTTATCACAAAACATCATTTGGTTTGCTATTCAAACCTTCAATGTAAAAAACATTTTTGTCAAAAGTCAAACCTGCAATGCGATGAGATGTTGGTGAATAACTTTTGCTTTTAAAATTGCTTTTTTATTTTTACTAGACAATTTTATCATTAAAGATATTATCTCATTTGCAAACCCTAATGTATTTTAAATGCCTAATATAAGCATACAATTTGAGAAGACTACCTTGCGAGACCCTTACACATAATTGGCATTTAACAATGGGTAAGTGCTAGAATAAATCTAAGCTTGTAGGTTAGTGATAATCTTTGTCTAGATTTTTTTTTTACATTAATATTTCATTCATACCAATGTGCTATTTACACTAAATAAAAAGCATTAATTAAATATTATGAAATAGTTAGTGCACGCGTTAGCATTTATCATTGCAAGTTATTTATAATTTTTTTCACAATTTTATCCCAGCTTAACCAAATACTCAACTATAGATTGAGCAGACCTAAGCATAAGATTATCATGAATGTATTGGAGAACGAAAGTTTAGCTTCTTTGTTTGCGCCCAAATTTTTTTTCTTATATCATCGGAAACATATATCCCCAAACAAGTATAACCATACCTTAAGACCATATGTCAAATGTAGCAGTTCATCGTCAAAGTAAAACAGAAACTACAATACAACGACCAGAAGAGATTCAACACCTGGGTCTTGCCAATTCCCGATGGACCGACCAACTCCGTGAGAGAACCAAACGGAATTCCGCCACGCAGAGCGCGGTCGAGCCCAAGAAGCCGCGTAGGGAGGTAACCCCCGGTTACCGCGCGGTCCTCCATGAGCGAAAGCGCCTGCAGAAGCGCCGAAGCATCAACTAGAGAAGCAGAAAGCAGGACAGAAAATCGTCGTCGATCGAGATCCGAAACGCACCGTTCGGCAGGGAGGGCAGGCGATTTCGCTAATGCGTGCGACAGCGGTCCTGACCTGGTCGCGATCGACGTCCAGAAGCGCCACCAGGTCGAACTCCGGCAGCGAGAGGGCGTCCTGCGAGCGGAAGGACAATGAGAAACCCTAGAGCAGGAAGAAGAGAGGAGGGTTCGGTGCGCGGAGAGAAGATCGCCTTGGCGGTTATGATGTTTCGAGCCGCGAAGACGTTCGCTAGGGAAGAGGGAAGACCCATCTGGCTGATGAGTTTGTTCGACATCGCGCCGCTCTACTTCTCCCCCTCTAGTCCCAACTACTGTGGATGGTTCTAGAAGCCAAAACCACTCGCCTCCAATTTCCAATTTGTTCAATTTCATGGATGAGTAATAAATCGCATGCTTAGATATTCCATTCATAAAAATTGAATCTAATTTAAAAGAAATAAAATATATACATGATTAATTACTTAATCAATTATATTAGCACTTTAAGCCTATCCATTAAAAGGTCACTTTTTGATTTATCCTGATGTTAAATGAAAAATTTTCATGGAATCAGACCGATCACCCTAGAGATAGTCAATGAAGTTAATTAGGATTTATCATTTTTTTTAAAAAATCACTTTCATTTTCACTCAATGAGCGAGAAAAAATTATTATTCAAACTTTTAGGTTGTTGAAATAGTACAAACTAGAGTCCCATCTTATTCTTCTAAAGCTCCTCCTTACAATATTGTGTCCCATGAAATTTAATGGATTAGCTTGCTTACTCCAAGCAATCAATTTGCCATTAGTTAGGCTTGCCCATCCTTTACCCTACAATTGGTACATCTCCCCTTTTCTTTAGCTTAAAGTGATGACTTGATTTGCCAACCATAGCGTTCTCTCTAGGTGATAATTAAAGAACTCACCTTTCTTTTCTTTTCTTTTCTTTTCTTTTTTTTTTAATTTTTGTTTGAATTAAATGGAAGGTGACATGGTGTTAAATTGAAAGGGCAACTGACAGGGAACAAAAAGGTGGCATCGATCACCAACACGTACTTTTAATTTGCCTTAACAAATGAGAGCCAATTCAACCGTTAGCCGCTCCCGCCTTTTTTTAACTTTTCCTAATCCAACCACCTTCTTTCCCGGAATAATAAAACCAATGCTTCCTCTTCTTTCTCTCTTCAGGCCGGGCGAGCTAAGATGGGCTCCGGCGACCGGTTGAAGAAGCGAATCCAGCTGTGGAAGAAGGCCTTGGTCCACTTCGCTCTCTGCTTCGTCATGGGCTTCTTCACCGGCTTCGCTCCGACGAGCTCTGTCTCCCTTTTCACCAGCCGCAACGCTGAAGCTCTTCGAGCTAAGTTCACCGACGCCGCGGCAGTCACTAACAGGAGCCTCATGGCCGAGCTGGAGCCCCTTGTTGGGTCTTTTTCCTCCAATCATGACCGCCAGCAGTTGATCGTCGTGACCACGACCCGCTCCGGCGACCGGTGGCAGGATGCCCTGCTGAGGAGGATGGCCGGGACATTGAGGCTAGTACCGCAGCCAGTGCTCTGGGTCGTCGTTCAGGCAGCCTCCGACTCCGACGCGACCGCCGAGGTGTTGAGGAAGACCGGCGTCATGTACCGGCACTTGGCGTTCAAGGAGAACCTCACTGACGCAGCGGCGGAGGACGACCACCAGAGGAACGTGGCCCTGAGCCACATCGAGCGCCATCGGCTCGCCGGAATCGTGCACTTTGCCGACCTCTCCAATGTCTACGATCTCCAATTCTTCCAAGAATTAAGAAACGTCGAGTATAAGAATTATTTCCTTCTCTTCATCATTTCATTCGATCAGTAATAATTTTAAGTGATCAATCCCTTAATTCTGCAGGGTTTTTGGGGCTTGGCCAATGGCCATGGTGTCAGCAAACAGAAAGAGAGTGGTGGTGGACGGACCAATCTGTAACTCCTCCAATGTTCTAGGGTGGATATCTGAGGACTTGTCCAATGCGAAGTTTAGTCTCAGCAATCTGATCATGAACAGTGCAGAAACGATCAAAGCGAAGCCTCCAAAGATCAACATCTCAGGCTTCGCATTCAATAGCTCCATTTTGTGGGATCCTGAGAGATGGGGTCGTTCCATTAATTCTGTCCCAGACACATCCCAGGTCCGTCTTCCAAAGTCGACAATTCGCATGGAATGCAAAGTTTTACAGCTCCATTATTTACACTTCCCTTCGAGTTTCATTTTGCTGCAGGATTCTATGAGATTTGTGCAAGAAGTGCTGTTGGAAGACGAGACCAAGATGAAGGGCATCCCTGCAGATTGCTCCAAGATCATGTTATGGCGTCTCCACATACATGAAAGTAGATTTCGATGAGGGTGAAGCTGTACAGCGAGAGAGAGGGAGAGAGATTCACTGTTAGTTTGACAAATTTTCCCAGTGAATAATGAGCTAGCAATGCTAGCTATTTGTTCATAATTGGTGGTGTTCTTTAATCAGCATTGCAGTTGGTGTTCATCATTAATTCATTGTCTGTCTGCTGGTGTCTGATAAATTATTGGAGATTAGTTGACCATCACATGTTAATTCATGGGGATCTCATGATCGTCTGAGTAGGTGAGCTTGTAATCCGAGCATTTGTCTCGTTGCCACCGACTGATCGTTGATCACTTTATTGCAATGGTACGTGATTGAAGATCTTGAAGATCATACTTTTTAGAAAAAAAAAGTATATATATATTTATATATTGTGGAAATATGGAAAAACAATAATTCGATTGTATTCCAATTCATCCCGTAAGGGAGCATATATATACACAAGGGATTTCTTGTTTTACAAGAAATAATATTATAGTCTTACCTAAATTAGAGTATTCTAAATATACAACTTCTAATTATATACAGCTTTCTATATATATATCATTTAGTAAAGTGGTTTGTTGAAATTAATGATCTGGAGATGCGTCATGAAGATGCGTCGATCAGCTTTGATCAAGAACTTCGTGTACAATACTGTGTGCCCTGAAGTTTTATCAAGAAAAAACAGCAAGAACTTTTGCGCATTGATGTTCCGGCTAATACACCGAAGATGATTAAGTCATCGAGCAACAAATCACTGATATGCACACTCCATAGAGATAGCTATCGAGAAAGTCGAAGAGATCTAAAATGTACTAAAAAGAGAGTTAGAATAGCATAAGAGGTGGATACTGACAAGCCACTCCAATGCTCAAGTTAGGATTTTACGTGAAAAAGGAGTTCAATAATTTGGAGAAATTAGGGTTAATATGTGCATACCTGTGTCAATAGGTATAAGCAACCTTTTATAGAGTTGTTGTCCAAAATATTAACGTCCATTTAGAAAATATTCTAAAATATTCATTATAGTTTTAGAAAGATTCTGATCGCCCGTGTCTTTTGAGAATATTTTCCTATTTATCCAGAAGAAAGTCTTAGGCTCTCATGATTGTGCGGGGCGACTGACTCCTTAAATTAAGCAGGCTCTAAGGTTGAGACTCAAGGTCGAGATGAGATCGACGCATGATGTCGAGTAAGTATCGAAACCGAAACTCGAGGTCGAGACTTGAAGCCGAAATACGATCGACGCATGATGCCGAGTGAGTGATTATCGAGACCGAAACTCGAGGTCAAGATGGGGTCGGCGCGTAATGCCGAGTGAGTGCCGAGATCATAACTTGAGGTTAGGACTCGAGGTCCAGATGGAATTGGCGCGTGATGCCGAGTGTGTTAATTTTGGTAAAATTTATTAGTCCCACATTGGGAGTTTAGAAAATAAGGAAGAGTCTTAAGGCTATAAAAAGACTTCTATCCTTATTTGTTTTGGTAAGG
>JBBMKF010458457.1:0-28624 GCA_037834155.1 Curcuma caesia | reverse complement strand
TCCACTGCATAGTTGTTATTGTTTCTTTTTGTATGGATCCTAAATACCAACACAAGAGCCCAATGATCTTATGCATCAATCAAGCACCTAGTTGATCGAATATGAGGATTACTTGAAAAGATTCTATCTCCGAAAAATTTTTATCCGACAAGAATTAAACGGAGCGGAATTTCAGGCGCCATCATGTTCTTGGCCACGAGATCGCGCTCCTCTCCCTGGTCCTGATGGAATGAGTATTCTAATATTCTCAGTCTCTTATTATTATTTTGATGATCGAGAAATCAAATTCCTCTCCCCAGTTGAAATAGGATGAGACTTCTTGCGTTTTAGGAGTTTTGTTGGTATTATAGGCATTCTTAGTACTATTCATGACCACGAGATCGAGCTTCTCTCCCTGGTCCAGATGGAACAGGCATTTTGATATTCTCAATCTCCCTTGGAATTCTTGGTATTCTTATTATTATCCCCACCATGGAGTGATCGAGTTCCTCTCCCTAGTCATGACAGGATGAGACTTCTTATAGTTTAAACATTTTGTTGGTGTTCTAGTCATTCAGACTAATATTCTCATGGTCGATCGGAGACCAGCCCTTTTCCTATAACTTTATTATTTATCTGACTTCATTCGATTTCGCTCCTCAGTCCGACTCGAATGGAGGGACATTGTAATGCAACCTAGGTGAACTCAGATGGGTCATCAACCTATCAGAACGTAGTACGCTTGGCAAACACCATTCACAACAATAGAAGCTCATCGAGCCACAACTTTCTCTACTAGAGCGGGTATATCGATTTCATGATGATGAGGGATCTTGGTCTGGCAGGCTATCTCGAACATCAATTTTCAACAATCCCTGATGCAGGGACAACCCTAGCAAAGTTGTCCACTTAGAAAGCGACGTCGAACTAACGATCAAACAAAATCAGTGGCATGGACCAGCGGCTATCGCCTCTAGTGTAATAGCCCGCTCATGTAATCGTCCATGTAAATCATTCAAAGATTGCATGACGGTCTACGTGGGCCTTCTTCCTTCGCGATTATATAAGGCTCCACGAAGATAAGTGAAGGTATAATTTTTTTCTCACTCGTGAAGATAAATCTTCTTTGTTTTCTTCTTTTGAGCTCTTAACGCTCTCTCAAACACGTGAGACTTCCCTACATGTTCCTTATTTGACAATCGGAAGGGTCAAATTAGCAACATTGGCCCCAGACGGATGTGCTTCAACTTGCAAGGCATGGATAGTGAGCATGCCGGAGCACCCACCTCGACCGCCATCCCAGAGGAGAAAGGAGAGGAGGAATCTGAGCGACTGAAGGAGGACACCATCACTGCTGTAAAAATTTCATTAAAGAAGAGTAGTTAAAGACCATTTTACTGCTACAGGACTCCAGCCATATTTCTGATTACTATTGGCATTATCCTTTCAGTAATTCATCTGTAAGTTGCTGCTCGAACAATTTAAAGCCTTTCTGAATCCCACTGACAATATTTAACTGTATTTGAAGATAATCTGTCTTGCTTGTTCCTGGAGACGTAACCTAATGATTGCAAGTAGCATTGTTCATTGCATAGCTACTCAGAATTAATGTTGTGATCTGGTGCTGATATTAACATTTTTCAGCTCCCTCCACCAGTGTATTCCTGTCAGTTTGATCCTTTTTAAGTTCCTTTTGCTACATGCATTAAGGCTCATATAATCCTCTCACGAGTAACATTATTGTTAAATGATTGATGATGATTGGTTCATGTGCAGTGGGTCATCTCACTTTGGCCAGCAACTAATAGACAATGAGAAAAATCCAGCCAGCAGTGGCTTTATAGACCTGTTAAAGCACCAAACCTCTTGCATGCCTACCACAGATGCATATGCAAGTTTGGTGTGGTCAACCACCGTCAAGAACATTCAAATCAAATATGTGACCTTGTGAATTATGAAATGTGATACAGATTGAGCTTCCATGTGGCAGACATGTCTGGTATTATATTGTTTGGCATGTTGCTGCTGAAAGACCAGAAGTGATGACTGATCTGACATGGTTTAGGTAGAAGAGAATGAGAAACTGTTGGCATGCACCACAACACATGACTCAACAGCCAACAAGAAGGCTTGCTCGTGCAGGCAGAATCTAGTGGAGCATGCAAACCAAGAACAAGTGTAAAAAAATTAAGGTCACACCACCTGGCAGTTAACTGTATCGTAACGGTCATTCCACCAGCCAAATCAATGGAAACTAGTGCATGCCCTAGCATGCATGCATCCTTCCATGTTGCAAAGAAGGACAATGAAAGAGGAAGAATAAAGATGCAAGATGGAGTGGACCTACTTAAGTTTAGGGTGGTTTCTCTTTGGATTTGTATCAGGAACTGTGCCACCGAATCATTTGCTCTCATCGTCTACAATGTCATCCCATGTGACTAACCATTTCTTCATTCTTTTATATATATATATATAAAGGAATATTATATTGGACATCATCCTTAAGCATCACCGTGAGCACCAAATATAAAAAAATTTATTTTTTTTTAATTTTCGTTTCCTTTAAACTAAACACTAAACATTAAAGTCTAAAACCTAAATCATAAAAAAATTACAAAAAATATTTACAGTTGATAGTCACGGTGGTGCTCACGAATGGTGTCCAACATATATATAGAATTTTGAGCACTACCATGAGCATCAAATGTAAAAAATTTTATTTTTTTTATTTTCACTTTCTTTAAATTAAACACTAAACCCTAAACTTTCTTTAAACCCTAAAGCCTATCCTTGATTATCTTTTCGGATAAATCCTAAGTACAATGTATACACACACAAAAGTCACCTCTAAAATATTCATCTGATTTAGAATTCAAGCTTTGATCCTCTTTATTATTTTGAGTGAATTACCGCTGCATCACATCCTTAGAAATGATTAACCATTTCATTCTTATTTCACCAAACTAGTGGGATAGCTTCTACTATTTTTTCCCTTTTTATTTATTTTTATTTCTTATAAGGATTACCATTTTTTTTAGGATGGCATGCGTCAATTTAGAATTTTCTTTTTCGTGCTACAAGATATAAGTGAAGATGCTAAGTAAGTTTTAATGTGTCGCGCTTGGGCTTGATTAAGTTGTGTTAGACTAGGGATAGACTCAAGTTTGGCCGCGTTGAGCTGAGCATGATCTAAGTTCAATAGGATTATACTGTGGCTAAGTCGACGGTGGAAGGCTAGATCCTAGCTAGCTTAGCCATGCTAGATTTGGCACAAGTAATTGATTTTATATTTTAAAAATTAAATTATATATATTATTTGGATTTTCACATGGTCGCTTTCTAGTTAGCTTCCATTGGAGCTTATTAAAGCATGTGAATGCATGTATGTTAGAGTTAACTCTATATATGAAGCTCCCCATGAAGAATATTCATTCATGCATCTATCTGTATTATTATACCACCAATTTTATGTGTCATATGTTCTCATTTAGTTATATCATGTCCATAAATTCATTAATATATACCGACCGTTACGTAGTATTTGAAAGAATATAAATTAAAATGTAGTATTTAGCTATTGAAGGAACTCCTATTCTAATATAATTATTATAGAGTATGATTATTTAAGGAACATATTCATGAAAATCATAAAAAAATATTTCTCCATAATACAAGATGGTATATTAAAGTGGTGCACAACTTCACAATCTCACATGAATGAATGTGGACATCATTAGTGTTTTACGCTACTAATTGTAGGATAAATATTACAGGGTTTTTTTTTCCATGAAAAGGTGTATATATATATATATATATATAGAACACGCAAATATACTCAATACGCAAATTAAATGAATAATTGCATTTGTCCTATACTTTTACTTCCCTTGGAGTATCTAAGTTCATTAAATCTCACATATGCAATACCTACCATAACCACACACACACACACACAAAAAGTCTTAATATTCTTGCTTAAGAAACTAGTAGAAAGTGCTTGAGTTGTCCATTGACTCATGCAAGATGAGCATGAGAGCTTCTTGGCTTTAGTGTAAATCTAATATAAACAAAATGAAAGATCCAATAGAAAAAAGTTGCAACATAGAACTGTTCGCACATCCCTCTCCAATTAACCATGCATTCTATCACCTTTGTTACATTGCTCTTGGAGGGATCCATATTTCAAAACCTTGCGAGGATCAAGGTGGCAACATGCAGTGCAATTGATGCTTAAACTAAGGGTTTAAAGTGATGTGGCAGAAGCATAGCCTTCCTCGTTGCTCATGAAAAGATGAGATTGTAAGGGTTAAAACCAAGTGTGCATCTGCCTCCACATGCATGCTTGCCTTTCTTGATTAGTGTCATTTCCTAGAGAAGAAAGTGGGGAATCACCATCACTCCGATCCCTTTCACCTCCCAAAGCCTCATCAGTATTCTAACACTTTGCAAGAAACCACCATCTGCATAAGTTGGATGCTCTTTTGTTTGCTCAAGCCCCACAGTTTGCTGCTCAGATTCGGTTCTTTCGTCGTCGGTATTATTGGATCGATTGGTTCGAACCAGTCATTTTCTCCACAAACAATCATCGGGTGTGAGGATATTTTTCAAAAGCATTGCACATGCTTGAACTTCAAAGAATCAGACTGCTTAAGTTAACATCACAAAGATGTGGATCGATGCATGTGATTGTAAGTTCATAAATAAAAATTTTTACTGACAAATTTTGCATTTAGAATCAAGCTAAGGAATTAAATTGCTTCAACCATTCCAAAAGGATATTCCATTTGGTCAATTGAGTTCCTTGGTGTCTTCACTATGATGTAGGAAAATTTTCCAAAGGAAATGTTGAAATAAGTTAACCCTATATATATATATATATATATATAAAAGTTAATTGGGTAATTTTATTTTAAAAAATATATAATATTAAAAAGATACTCTATTTTTATTTTCAACACGAAAATGCTTTTATATATTTTGATATTATTATAGCATATATAGTCCTAACTACATCAACATAAAATAAAAATTAAAGTGGTCCAACTTAATTAAAATTATTATGTTTAGAATATTGTTATATTAGAATGCTTTCTATAATGCGTTTAATATTGACTATTATATATTATAATGTTCTTTTAATATTAACGAAAACAAGGAGGCTTTTCCCCAAGTTAATTATTGATCTCATGGATATAATTGACTTTCCGTGACATTCCATTGTGACTAGTAGAAAGGAATAATCCTCTTTTATGTTGTTTTGCCTCTCTCTCTCTCTCTCTCGATATATATATATATATATATTTGTGCAATTATCCTCAAATCATTTTCTCCAAGTCACGGCTCGTACATCAGTCACTCTAACCCATGTCATCAACCAATTCTGAAAGTTTGAACGAGTGTCATGCCATTTAAGGTGCTCGCTTATAATTGATGTAATTGATGGGGTAAAAATATTGCTTGTGATGCTTCGAGAATTTATTTATTTATTTCACTTTATCAATTTCATCTGAGAAAATAAAATTATTATTATGTGAATTTTAAAAATATTCTTTTGTAATGTAGGATAAGATATTCTTTTCCAAAACTCAACATTAGCATCAAACTGTCCTTTATCAGTTTCGTCTAAAATATATTATAGATAATTATTTAAGAGCTTAATTATGGTGCTAACTCATTCATTGTTGGCTTTATCTGATGGAAACCATGGGCCTATTTATGCAGAAGAAAAGAACACAGTATCATGATTAATCCTAAACTAGAAAAAAGAAACCTTTAAAGAAGATTGTGATGAATCTCCACCTATTTATACACCCTGAAGCCCCTCAAGCTTCCTCACTTCAGCAAACTCCATTCCTCATCTTCTTGCTCTTCCTAACAATAAAACTTTCCTGTTTGACCATGGCTCATGCGCTCGATCGCCATGGCATGCTCCAGAGGAGATGCAAATGGGTCAACGGTCCGGTCATCGTCGGCGCAGGGCCTTCGGGCCTCGCCGTCGGAGCTTGCCTCAAGGAGCGCGGGGTCCCCTTTGTGATCTTGGAGAGGTCAAACAGCATTGCTTCGCTGTGGCGAAACCGGACCTACGATCGGCTCAAGCTCCACCTCCCCAAGCAGTTCTGCCGCCTGCCCAGGCTCCCCTTCCCTGACCACTTCCCGGAGTACCCCTCCAAGAACCAGTTCTTGGACTACTTGGAGTCCTACGTCCGCCACTTCCAGCTCAACCCACAGTTCAATGAAACAGTGCGCTCCGCCGAGCACGACGACACCTGCGGCATGTGGCTCGTCAGGACCACCGTGGCCGGGGTTGAGGCCGAGGTGGAGTATATCACCCAGTGGCTGGTGGTGGCCTCCGGGGAGAATGCCGAGTGCGTGATCCCGGAAATGGAGGGGCTGAGGGAGTTTGCCGGAGAGGTCATTCATGCAAGCGACTACAATTCCGGCGAAGCTTTCCGCGGCAAGCAGGTGCTCGTGGTGGGCTGCGGCAACTCCGGCATGGAGGTCTGCCTCGACCTCTGCCACCATCATTCATCTCCTGTCATGGTCGTTCGTGGCTCGGTAAATCTAATAAAAAATTAATCTTTTTATTTGCTTTAAAATTCTAAAATAACGTCAACAAATCATATCAAAATTCATCGTTTCCACCTGCAGGTTCATGTGTTGCCGAGGGAGATCTTTAGGAAATCGACGTTCGAGCTGGCGGTGTTCCTGATGAAGTGGTTTCCGGTCAAGGTAGTGGACAAGATCCTGCTGGCGCTGTCATGGATAATACTGGGCAAAATGGAGAGCTACGGCCTCCGGAGGCCTTCCATGGGCCCCCTGCAACTGAAGCACGAGCAAGGGAAGACCCCTGTTCTTGATCTCGGTGCGCTCGGAAAGATCAAGTCCGGTGAGATCAAGGTGGTTCCAGGGATCAAGAGGTTCTTTAACGGTGGCGTGGAGCTGGTCGACGGCCAGGTGATGAACGTGGATGCAATCATCTTGGCCACCGGCTACTGCAGCAACGTCTCTTCATGGTTACATGTAACCAATTAACCTCTATCCCTCTGAAAAGACTCATTAATTCCTTAATATAAACTACAACCTCTCATGTTTGGGATTGCAGGAGTGCGAAATGTTCGACAAGGATGGATTTCCAAAGCGGGAATTCCCGAACGGGTGGAAAGGGAAGGGAGGGCTGTACGCAGTGGGGTTCACAAGGAGGGGCCTCTCTGGTGCTGCTCAGGATGCTGTGAAGGTGGCAGAGGATATTGGCAGGGTATGGAAGGAAGAGACGACGAAGCAGGCCAAGCACATCATCGCCTGCCATAGAAGGTGCACCTCACAGATCTAACAATTAAGATTCAATGTTAGTTATAGTTGGAAGCTATTGTAGTAAAACTACTGATCCTGTACTTGCAGAAAAATCAAACAGCAGTTTGTTTTTGATGATCTTTAGATGAAACATATATGCAGTGAGTTTTTTCATGTGGTTTGCATGGAAGGATGCAGGATACTGCCATTGCTGTAAAAGATACTGAATGTTTCTGAGCAGAAGTCAGGGACTTGTTGCAGACTCCTTAATTAAACTGAAGCCACCAAACAGTTAAAAAAATTGGAGATCTTATACTGTCTTCTTCCTTCCTTTTTTCCCCCTTATTTGCACATGAACAGACTAAGTAGAATAGAATAGCTACTTCTATAGCATGATCATAACATCAATCATTGCCTTTGCAACTTGTATCAATATCTTTATGGAGTTTTTGGCTTTTGCGTTTTTTTTTTAGTATAATGCATGGAAAACATTGTGTAACCACCACATGTACTCCCCCTCTTTCTCTGAGGTCTCTTTAATGGTGGCCCATGTTGATGTGTTCAGGCCTAATTTAATGTAGCATATGCTTATAGCTGTGAAGCCAAACAGAGGAAAGGTTTATCTCATCATTTGGATGCATGGGTCAAGATGGGGCCGACCTGTAGTTTGTCATATAAATAGGCCATTAAACTATGATAAATTATAGAACTGGCAGTTCAGTTTGGATTGAATACAATAGATAGAGTGATTATTGATGAACAAGGAACACTCACAAGAAGTTGTTGGTGAGATTTCTTTGATGTTTAAGTTAGTCGAGGATGGATAAACTTGATACTGGTTTAGATGATTGAAGATGAAAAAATAAATTAAGATAGTCATGTAGCTTGTGAAACTAAACGATAGGCGAGTGTCCAACTCGAAAAGTTAATGAGTATGAAGCTCTTAATGAGTTTGATCTTCAAAGTTGTTGTAGTAGTGTTTATTAAAATTTTAGAATTATAAACATATTTCATAAATTTTCTTGTATTGGTAAAATATCACTTACAAATTTATATTTATTTGTGGAATATCTCAGTGACAACCGTTTAACACTAATACATGAGAAAGACAAATTATTACAGGATTGATGAGCATTTATCATCCTCAATTATCATATTCAACAAGGGATCAAAGTGTAGTGTAGTAGTAAAACATATTTTGAAGAGTAATAAAAAGTTCAAATAAAAAATAGGATGAATATTTTAGAGAACGGCTTTCTGAGTGTGTATAAGTTGTGCTCCGGATTTACTTAGTAGATGAACTAAAAGGAAGATCATTTGCTTCTAAGATTAGTCAGGCGAAGTCCAAACACATAAATTATCAAAAACAAATATACAAAACACTCATCTCTTTTTCTCACTAACTATTATTGTATACTAGCAAATCTTTAGAATTTTTGTGATATACTTCCATTCATACTAATCTTAGCAAATCTTTTAGTTCAATCAAAGTGATCAACTTGAATGAATATAAAGAGAACAAAGAAAAACCTAAAGTGGTAATTGGCTCATTCTCACTCGACTAAAAAATTTAAAAAAGTTAGTTTTAGCTTCTTATCATGCTTTGGAGTTTCACTAAAATTCAAGTGTTTTTCCTCTTGACATAACTCAAGTAAACACAACTCAAGAACATGATTTTTTTAGCTAAATCCAGAGGCAACTCAACTAAAATCATTATTGTCAATTTAAAAATGAATTATTGGTCAATAAAGTCATTCCACTGTTAGTTTTGTAAGTGAAACTACTTTTTATAGGTAAAAATAAGTTTATAGTCAATGATTATGAAAATAATTTGACATCGAATACTATCGAACAATTTTGCAAATTAAACTTATTCTCTAGTGAACCATTAAGCAGTTCACATTTTAATGCTGAGAAACTACTAGCTAGAATATATGCATGTTTCTCAACTAAAGCAATCCTTCATCATCACCTCTTTCCAGTTACATTTTTTTTTAATTTCCTCACCATTTTCTTCTCATCTTCTTTCTGTTAGGACTCATGCGAACTAAAGAAGGATGAATAGCTTTGATCCGTCGATAGATTGCATAGCAGAAATTTGAAAGCAATTTGATGCACCACAATGCAAACACGATCGTTTTACTTGGTTCACTGTCTCCTAAGACGACTATGTCCAAGACCTAGTCCTAACGCCTATCACTACTAATCCTTCTTCTTTTCGAATACCTTTCAGAGGCAAAGACATCTCTTACAAATCTTTAAATTACAAAGCAACACAAACAACACAACATTACAAATACAAATGAATGTAAAAACACTTTACAATTGAGAAATTTAACTTTAGATGCTTGTTTGTGACTTTGGATAGCCTCTTAATGGTAGAAAATACAATAACACTTCATCCTCAAATCCTCAAGAATCGACACCATCAAATCTCCTTGAAACTCTCTTTTATAGGGTTGTTGTTTGAGTTGATTTTGTCTACTAGTCTGCTGTCAACTTCTATCAATTATCTGTCCTGTCGAATTTAGAATGGCTATTTTGACACAGTTTAACCACCATTAGTCGATTGATCATGAACAATCAAATCTCGCAGTTGAGCTCAAGACCTTCTATATGCATGAATAGTACCACCAGTCGATTAATACAACTTAGTAGTTGACAAGTAGCCTTTGATCGAATTGACTAGTTGAGTTGAGAGTGTTTTGTTCGATCAAACAGCTCCATTAGTTGATTGTTGGATTGTTGCATTCCATCAATCAATTGCTGAGTTCCAACAAACCTCATTTACTCCCTCAAAGCCCGAATTTGAGGTTTAGAGTCCATCGATCGATCGATATACTCTATCAATCAACTGATACTTTTGTTTTAGTCTCACCAAGTCTGAATTTTCATCTTGTTTGGTATCTGATTACCTCAACCTACCAAGACTTCTTTTGCCCAGTATTAGATCAACCTTACCATCCAATTACCTTTGACCTATTAGGACTTTTCTTATACCAAACATCCGATCTTCCTAAACATATTTAGACTTGCATACTCACCTTACATTTGGTTCTTCATGATCTGTTAGGGCTTTACATTGTCAATTGTTCGATCTTCCATGACCCACTTAGACTTTGCTTCTCATGTCAAGTGTTCAATCTTTCATGCCTCACATGAACTTCGCTTCTCATGCTAAGCGTACGATTCTTCATGACTCACTTGGACTTTCCACCTCATGCCAACTCCCTATTAGACTTTCGATTGTTAAGTATCTGGTCAACCTTAACCCACTTTGAGTCTTCACTTAACCAACTAACATATTGATAGACTATTAAGTATTTGGTCAACATTGACCTACTTGATATCTCACGCAACCAACTAACATATTGATCGACTGTCAAGTATCTGATCAACTTTGACCTACTTGCTGTCTCACTCGATCAACTAACATATTGATCAAATTTTGAAACATAATTCAAGTTGACTCGAGCTTGATCAACTTGGTCAACCTTGATCGGAGGTTGATTGCACTAATAACTTCTCCTTTTTGATGTTTGACAGCATATTTAAATAAGGCTAACTCATCAACCCACCATCCTTTATCTCATTCTTCTTCTCATGCCAAAACATAAATGAAAGTTTTCTAACTTAAACCCTTCATTGTCCCCCTTTGGTATTTATTAAAATCCATTCACTTCTTCCATTCTAAACTTCCAACATCATAATGGAAGTTCCCTACCTTCCGTTTTCTCTAATTCTCAGTCAATGCTCAACCTTGAGCATACAATCCTTCATTCATTCATCAATCCTCAAAATCTTGCCTTCTCCTCTATCATACCTAAATCATGTCTTTAAGCTGGGTCTCCCACTCAAAACATGCTTTACTTTCATCATTGCACCAACAATGTTTTAAAATTCCTAAACCTTTAGGAAATGACAAAAATTGGGTCATGAGGTTAAAAACTTCAATCTTGAATCTAAACATCCCCTCAATTCCATATTCATCTCTTTTTAACATCTCTTTCTTATTTTTACCCCTTTGAATACTTATCCAAATATATCAGATGGTTAGGGATAGTTAGATTACTTAGGAGTGAGCTTAACCAACTGAAATAACTCAATTTCAATCAAAACTCACCGTAGAAATTGATTGTTGTTGGATAACACCTGATTGCTAGACTGAAAAACTACATATCAATTTCAAATCAAATTTTAAAAATATATAAGTAATTCTATAATTTTTAAAAAATTATAAAAATTCATATAGACATTACTTATGTCAAATACTATTAAAAAATTATTTTCTATGAAAATACATCTTATTTTTAAAGAATGACACAAAAATAAAAATTATTGAAAACTTCAATATTTCACTCAAACTTATATAAACCTAATCAATGGTGAATACTATCAACAGATAGACTTCACCAAGATTTTTTAAAATACTTTTGAAATAATTTTTAAACTTAATTTTTAACCATGATCTATGAGCTAAATGCACATGACTTGCACATTAGATTTTTTCCATGATTGACCATATAAAATCCATTTATTTTGATGATACTTTAAGGATCGAAAAGTACAATAGAGGGGGGAGGGGTGAATATTGCTCTCTTAAGACTATCTTTTTCTTTTTCAAAATAATTAGATTGCAGCGGAAAATAAAAGACAATACAAAAGAGACAGATTATTTACTTGGTTCACAACCCCCCAAGGCTGTTACGCTAAGGCCTACAATCTGTTAAGTAGATTGCTTCCCAAATAGGCACCACTATATCTTCTCCTCCAAAAATCTTTCGAAGGCTAAGAAACTTCTTATAATCATAGAGATTACGGTAACACTATACCGAATCTCTTATAAATTAAATGCAATACACAATTCAATACAATTATATAAAAGTGTTACCAACAACTTGAGATTTAGAGCTTAACGTTGATTGTCAGAGAGAATCGAAGTGTAGACAAGCAAAGCTTACTTGAACAAAGCAAAGAATTAATGAAAGAATTGGATGAAGAATTGAATACATGTCGTCATGCCCTCTTTTATAAGACTTTATCAATCAATTGAACACCTTTTTTGGTCGATTGATAAAGATCTGATCGTGTCAAATCAACACTTGAATTCCTCTTTTTTGATCAATTGATCAATCAGATTCAGTCGATCGATAAAACTAATATTTTGCCTTTCCATCCAGATTCATTAGTAGATTGGCTAAATATCCTACTCAATCCACTTTTTTCAATCACCTGATCTTCTAGAATGGTCGACCAATCCCCAACTTTCCTTCCAAGGTTGGATTGCATCCCGCTCAATCTATTTTTTCAATCGCCCGATCTACAGAAACAATCGAATGATCCTAATATTTCCTTTTGGAGTCGGATCGTATCTTGTTCAATCTTATCTCGAGTTATCGATAGATCAAACCTTCGAGTTCGATCGTTCGGACTGTTCGATCGATCGAAAGTACCACTCGGTCGACCAAAATCTTATTTCCTACAAAACAGTGTTATCACAATTATAACAATAGTCCTACAAATAAAATTAATAAACAACAAAAATATGATCATGCATGCTCTATTATTTTGACAGTAAGAACTGCCTAATCTTGACTTTGAAACCTACATTAGTCTTTTAGTCTGATCAACAACTAGCTCAAAGAACTACCCTCGTCCTAAGATTGAGATACTCCTCACTGCCTTCAGTTTAAAGGTACCTCTCTGAACTTATGTTACTTACCTGACTTGTTTGGGCTTCCTCTCTAGTGTCTAATCAACCCATCAGGGTTTCTTCATCAAGTATGTTCTACTAGATGTTCAGTTCATCAACCCATCTGGTCTTTCTCTGCCTAGTGTCTAGTCTTGTTGATCCACTAAGACTTTGTTGCTTGGTTTCTAGTGCTTCTAACTCACTAGGACTTTCTTTGTTAAGTGACATGCATAGTCAACATTCAAATCATATCTTAAGGGCTTAACTTTAAACCATTTGCCAACATCAAAATATGAGTTTGATCATCTAGTGCTATCTGCATCAACAATCTCTTTCTTTTGGATTTAGAATACTAAACACATTCCTAATTGTCTTCTAAGAATGCTAAATTTTGCCTCAGGTAATAGTTTAATAAATATGTCAGCCAGATTTGATTTAGACTCAACATAAAGTCCAATATTTCTTTTGGCTACATAATCATAAATTCTTGAGTTTTAGCTTTGTAAATTTTTTACGATCCTTGGTCATATATCTAGAACATCCACTATCCAATATCTATTGATCCAAATTTTTATTTTCCACACATAAAATATATGTTTTGGTATCCTCTAATTTCTTAGATCCTATGGGGTAATATTTGAATTTATAGTCTAACATCTCACCATTCTAAATGTTCAATACATTGTAACCTTATGAGTTCTTGTGAGATGGTTATAATTTTAATTAATTAATTTAATAATGATTTGGAAAGGATATTTGATCTTGGGTTAGATTTAGATTTAACTTTGAGTTAATTAAGTAAGTATTTCTTAAACCGCCTTCCAAGTTGTGGCGAGGCACAAAGACCTACTTTGGACAACCATTTCCTAAGATAAAGCCAATAAAAGAAATAACACACTTAAACTAACTTAATTACAAAACTTTGGTCTAACTAATTTAGGATGAGGTGAGTTAGCTTCAACTAGTTCCACCTAACTAGGTGCACCAGGTAGGATACGTCTTATCCAGCCTAAATATACACTTCGTTAAATTTCTCTAATGTACTATCAACTCACCTCATCCTGATACTATGTTGTCAAGATCAGACATTCCTTTGTCCTATCTAGTCATTCTAGTCCTATCTAACCATTCTAAATTAATCTTTTAATAAAAATATCTACCCCTGGATCATAATTTTGATACTTTCTTTCTATATAATAAATTTGATCTTTAGGAATCCAATACTTGTATATAGATGATTGTAATATGTGGATTTGTTATTTACCATGTTCAATGATTTGATTATGCATTGCTATGTGGATTTGTGCCTTGCATCTATTTGATTATATGTTATGATGATTTGACTTTATATGGATGAGGGTGAGTTATAGTTTAATAGAAATCTTAGGATCGTATGATCGGAGTATCTTGTGACAGAAGGAGAGCTTTTAATCAGACATTCCGAGGAGATTCTTAGACTATAATGAATTTTTATGAGAGATAGCTAACAGTTATTAATTACTAGGAAGATGTCCTTAATTGGGTACTCGGTGACAGAGGGTAGGACACCAGTAGTATTGCTGGAGTGTCCGGTGACAGCGGGAGAGCTATTAACCAGGCTATCTAGGTGTCATCTCAGACTAGTAGTCGTAGTATTAGAGGATTCATGATTTAATTCCGACGAAGCCTGACAAGGTCTAATTGGATATCTTGGTTAGTCTTTGCATTGATGTAATCATTGAGGAATGGTAAGGAATCCATGATCAATCAATCATAATCTCGAGGAATCCGAAGTCCTAGGATCGTTTCCCTAATCTTGTCATTAGTTGATTTTCTCTTGGATTGCGGTCTAGGTACTTGATTTCTCTCTCTCTTCCTCCATCACCAATCTCAAATACGTGATTTCCCAACTCTTTCTGTGATAATTTAGCGATTGATTCTACGGTTCTTGTGGTTCGATATCTTTTTATTACTTGACGACGGTCGTGTATTTGCGGACCTTATTAAATGTCTCCAGCCAGTGAGGAATAACTGTTTGGTAAATCAAGGAGTTTAAAACGTGTCAGTCTCAATAGAATCGATGACGTTTGTGCTTATCAATTCATCGATTAGAGATAATTTTAATACATTCATAATTGCACATGTAAAAATGCTCACTAGTTGTGATTGAATCACAAATTCTCTCATGCTATTAATCGTATTGTGGATATTCAGTAAATGAGTTTAAGATCCAATCAAACACACAGAGAATGTACACTCAAATAGTGAATTTTCATTTATCTAATAAATAGTACAACCATAAAGCAATTGCCTTAGGACACTTCTCAAATATGACATACTCTTATTTGGCCTAAAATCAATCGCCATGGTATCCAACACCGCACGCCTCTATGCGTTCCTCAACTTACTTTGAGGTAGAAGTTCGTCAAAGGATCCGCAAGATTTCTTTCGGTGGGAATCTTCTCAATTTATATTTCTTTTCTATTGATGATTTCTCTGATCAAATGGTAACGCCGAAGCACATATTTGAATTGGTGGTGAAACCTGAGTTCCTTTACTTGCGCGACTACTTCATTGTTGTCGCAGAAAACAGATAATGTTTTAATAATGGTTGGAACCACTTTAAGTTCAGTGATGAACTTTCTTATCCAAATTGTTTTTTTTGCTGCTTTACAAGTTGAAATGTATTCTGTCTCCGTGGTAGAATTGGCAACGGTGTCTTGTTTGAAACTTTTTCAATTTATTGCGTTACCATTTAAAGTGAATATGTACCCAGACTGTGACTTGGAATCATCATTCTCTGTCTGAAAACTGACATCTATATCTGCGTGTAACTATATCTTTATCTTCATATAACAAGAATATATTCTTAGTTCTTCGCAAGTACTTAAGGATTACTTTGATCGCCATTCAATGATTCATTTCTGGATCTGATTGGTATCTGCTCGTGATACTCAGAGCATATGATACATTGGGTCTCGTACATATCATAGCATGATAAATCTTATCGCCGAAACATAGAGAATTTTATTTATGTAAATCCTTTCGTCTTCTGTGCGTGAGCACATAGACTTCGAAAGGTGAATCCCATGCCTGATGGGTATATAATCTTTTTTGGATTCAAATATGCTAAATTGCTTTAACACATTGTCTATATATGTAGGTTGCTTCTCCTATGTCTTTCATGGATAATTTTTTAGACAATCATAGTTTGACTAATTGTAGAACAGACATATCATTTTTTATTAGGAAAATGTCATCAACATATAATATTACAAATATGATCATACTCCCACTAACCTTCTTATACACGTAAGGTTCGTCAGGATTTTATGAGAAATCAAATTTTGATTACTTCATCAAAATGGATATTCCAACTTCTAAATGCTTGCTTCAATTTATAAATGGATTGTTGAAGCTTACATATTTTATTTTTGTCAACAGATGTGAAGTCTTCTGATTGTATCTTATATACATCCTCAGACAGATTCCAGTTAAGGAAATCTGTTTTTACATCCATTTGTCATATCTCATAATCATAATGAGCAGCTATGACTAAGAGTCTCCAAATGGATTTAAGCATAGTTACTGGTAAAATGTTTTATCATAATCAACATATTGTTTTTGACGATAGTCTTTCATCACTAATTTAGCTTTATAGGTAATCATATTACCGTCCATGTCAATTTTCTTCTTGAAAACCCACTTGCACCCAATAGGCTTAATGCCTTCAGGTGGGTCTACCAAGTTTCAAACTTGATTTTCATACATGGAATTCATTTCTGACTTCATGGCTGTTAACCATTTATCCATTTCTGAACTTTTCAGAACTTTTTCATAATTAGTAGGTTTCTCATCCTCAATTAGTAACACATCATTCAATTCACTTACGAGAAATCCATGTCTCAGGAATATCACGTGTCCTACTAGATCTATGAAGAGGTTGTGTCTCTATAGGTTCAGCTGATGGCTCATCGTTATTAGTAATCGATTGTGGTTCTTGATTAGGCGCCTCATTAATATTTATTGGAGTCTCTTGAACTTCACTAAATTTAACTCTACTCCCACTGTTTTTTTGCAAAAGAAACTCTCTCAAGAATACAGCATGCCTTGAAATAAATATTTTTTATTCCATAGGATGATAGAATTGGTAATCCCTTATTTCCTTAAGGTATCAAATAAATAGATATTTATCAGACTTAGCTTCCAGCTTATCTGATACAATCCTCTTCACATAAGCAAGGCAACCACATATCTTCAAATAAGATAAGTGAGGTTTCTTACTATTTTATATTTCATATGGAGTAGTAGAGACTATTTTGGTCGGGATTCTGTTTAACAAGTAAACAACTGTCTCAAGTGCGAACCTCAAAAGAATTTAGGAAGACTTACATGATTCATCATTGACCTCACCATATCCAACAAGATTCAGTTTCGCTTTTCAGATACACTATTATGCTGAAGTGTATATGACGCAATCCATTAAAATAATATCTCATTCTTCCTTAGATAATCTTGAAATTATTCACTATCTCGATCGGATCGAAGTATTTTAATACTTTTGCTAAGCAGTTTTTTTTACTTCATTTATGAATTTTTTGAACTTTTCAAAAACCTCAGATTTGTATTTCATTAAATACATATACCTAAATCGTGAATGATCATCGATAAAGGTAATGAAGTAGCTAGAAACTTCTCATGCTTAATTTGACATTAAACTGCATATATTAGTATGTACAAGGTCAAACAACTCTCCTACTAGTTCACCATTTTCGGTAAAAGATAACTTATTCATCTTGCCTTTTAAGCATGATTCATATGTATTAAATGAATCTAATTCAAATGATTCCAAATTGCTAATTTTTTGGAATTCAGACATATATTTCTTGTTTATATGACTAAGACAATGCCACGAATAGGAGGTTAATTGATCATCCTTTCGAGCACACTTGTTGCTCGTTTTGATATTGAATGTCTTATTGGAAATATCTAACGTAGATACCATTACTTAATGTTCAAGTCTGATAAAGAACTTCATTGAAAGTTATGTAATAACAATTGTTACTAAAAGTTAAATGGAAACATTTTCTATTTAAGCAAAAATAGAAACGATATTCTTTATTAAAGAAGGAACATAATAATAGTTTTCTAACTTTAAGACAAGTCCACTATGATGATTTAACAAATAAGTCCCGATGACTACAGTTGCAATTTTTGCTCCGTTGCCAATTCGTAAGTTTAAATCTCCTTTGATAAGTCTTTTATTTTTCCTTAGGCCCTGTATGTCATTACATATATGAGAGTCACACCCAGTATATAATACTTAAGTATCTGAGGAAATAATATGACATTCAATTACGAAAATATCTGAAACGTATGGGGCTTCGCATGCCTTCTTTCCTTTCACGGATTCAAGATAAAATTTACAATTTCTCTTCTAGTGTCCTATCTTGCCACAGTGGTGGTATGGGCCCTTTAAGGCAGGTTCAATAATCTTGGTCTTCTTCTTCCTTGTTGTTGGACGTGTTGGTTTCTTCTTAGAACCTTTCTTGGAAAAATTAACCAACATCACAGCATTCCTCTCATTCTTGATAGATAACTCAATGGTTTTGAGCATGTTGATCATCTATAGTGTTGTGTACTCAATATAGTTTATCCGATAGTTAATTACAAAATGTGAATAACTATCGGACAAATTGTGTAAAATTAAGTTAATACTTAACTCATGGTTTATGACAAAACTAAGTGATTCTAGCCTCTCAATGTATCCATACATCTTTAACACATGCTGTACTGCAGATATAGCCTTCTATATTCGTGAGCAAAAGAGGAGCTTAGAGATCTCGAATCGTTCTGATCTCGCCTGCTCATTAAACAACTTATAAAGGTGAAACACAATAGTGTAAGCATCCATCTGCCCGTGTTGTTTTTGCAGTTCGGGTGACATTGAAGCTAGGATAATGCAATTAGCCAATTTAGAATCAACCAAATGCTTCTGATGAACTAACCTATGGTCATCAGTTGCATCATCTGCAAGAGGTCCCGGAAGAAGATATTCGAGGAAATAGGTAAGTTTTCATATTTGAGCATAATTTTAAAATTCCTATACCAACCTAGGAAGTTAGGGTCAGTCAACTTGTTTGTGTCCAAAATCATGCACAAATTCAAAGATGTCATGCGTAATCGATTAATCTTAGAAATACACAATTGAGCATATATGAGAGATGATTTTGCATTGTATTTATAAATAATTTACATACATTTATGGGTCACATTTATTTTGCGAATACAAAAACCCTTACTCCCGAATTCAAAGTAAGGGCTTTTGAATTCGGGAGATAGTAGGTTTTCTCAAATGGGTTGATATCTACTATAGATAAGAACAACCTTAGAGAGAGTCCAGCAAATCATTTTTAACTATAGTGGTAGATATCATATACCAATTATGTATCACGTATACATAACTATCACATTATGCTATCAACTGATTGAATGTTTACATAAACATCAGGTTGTTAACATATTAATACATATATATCATATGTATATCACCAAACTTCACCTCTATCTATATTGACCTTGGAAAGAGTCCAACAAATCAACACTTTAAGTTAAGACCAACCCGCTAATAATGAGATCATATTTCGGTGGTTCAAATATATCTAATTTCATGTTGAGCTTGGAGAGAGTTCAATAACTCAAACAAGAAATTAAACTCTGTTCTAGCCATATTAACGAAAGGTGTTAGCTTTAATTATTTTGTAAGAGATTTTCAGGTCTTATCCTCTTTTCATGCAAATAATTGAATTATTTATCTGATATGACATAAAATGACATAATTAATACAGATAATCATGATAAATGACATGATATGACATAATTAATGCAACTAATCATGACTACATACAGTCATAGCTGTCATAAATCTTATCTGATCATAAAATATGATTAAGAATCTAATTTCACAAATCATGATCCTTTAATTAGATTAGGAAATAATTTTCAAATTTAATCAAATATTTTATTTTAGAAAATAAAAGTATTAATTAAGAAAATTTAATTAATTAGGAAATAATTTTTCTAATACGAAATCTCTTAATTAATTTGGAAATTTTTATAATTAGAAATTCTCAATTAAATCGTAATATATTCCTAGTCAGATCTATGATTAACTACATGTAAAATAATTTTACGCGTATGCCTTGCCCTATCAGACTCTGATACCATTGTAAAGTGGAGCCCGGTGCGTTGCGCGTGTTTACATGTTTCACAAACATATGCAGCGGAAGGAAAAATAATAATTATAGTTAATTATTACAATACTCGTAACAAACTCATGTAGGATACAACAGGTGTAAGACATAATTAAAAATTAAAATTTAAGAATAACATTTATTCTAGGTATACTTGACGGATGACGTGGAGTGGGAATGACATCAATCGAGCGGCTCTATTAAGCTCTGTCTCTATCGGTGATCCACCCCAAACTCTTGTCTGGACAACTTCAAAAGTCACGAGTTGCGTCATCATCCTCGATAGTAACCAACGATTGACTACGGTAGATACGAGAGAAAATTCTAATATTGGAAAAACATGTAACAACACACGTCGCGATAGTTTTTCTGAGACTTTCTAACTATCATTGACAATCATATTCTCGACAAAGTATCCGGTGATCAACCCTTGACCGTCGATGAAGGGCAAGCTTTGGCAGCAACTTCGGCAATGACAGTAAGCAACGGCGAGCTTCGGCAATGGCAACAAGCTTCTCCAATGGCTGGAAACGATTTTCGGCGACGGAGAGTGCTCCGGTGGAGACAAACGGCTAGAAACTCCAGCTAGTGCTTGGCTTTGGTAGCGATAAACGAAAGGATCAAGGAGAACACTTCTCCTTGGATGGCTGATGGTTGTCGGACGACCAAGGATGACCGGCGCAATCGGGCAACTCTTCACAAGAGATATCCAAGGTGGTTCTTCTTCGACGGTTGCTGTCCACGAAAATTAGTTGTCGACATTTAACGCTGGCTAGTGAACTTTGGCAGCGCCTCCAAGAGAAGCCGATCGACAGAAGCCGGTCGGGAGAAGCAAAATCAGGAGGAAGAAGGAAGAGTCAGCGGTGGAGAAAAATGTGATCAGGAGACAAAGGGAAGAGGCGATCGATTGGTTTTTTCCTCTTAGGGTTACTGTTGCAAGAAAGGTTTTAAAAGATGGATTGTTGTGATTAATCCTAACCATTAAGATTTAATATCAACCGTTAATTTCTCTTTTAATGTTATATCTCATATAACATCTCTTATTGGGTTTGAATTTAATCTAATACCCCATATTTTAGCTCAATACCTAAAATTCATATGTTAATTAACTTAAGTTTGATTTAAAACCACATCAAATTGGTTTAATTTGGTTTAAAACCAAACCATTTGATTCAATAATTAAAACACCTTAATTAGAATCAAACCAATTTGGTTTATTTCGTCTTTATAAGACGAAATCCATTATCTCTTTCGATCTGCTAAAACATCTTTCATTAGAACCAAATCAATTTGGTTCATTTCATTTTCATACGACGAAATCCATCATCGCTTCTGATCTGCCAAAATTTTTTTATTAGAACCAAACCAATTTGATTTATTTTGTCTTTATGAGACGAAATCCATTATCACTTCTATATTTGCCTTCGTTTGGTCTAACCAGACTTTATCTCTCTTGATCTGAGAATCCAATTCGTAAACTTATTTTATGTCTCTTGGAGAAACTCGTAGTGCGTGTGGCCTTATAGGTTTTCAATTTATATTGGTCATCTATAATTAACTAATAATTATGGATCGATCATGAGTGGCACTTAGTAGTACATCATGACCCCCAATTAATCAAAAAATCATAATTGATTTCAGAATCACTTCTGAACCCTTCAGCAGCTACAGTTGTTCATGTGTCTATTCCTTTCACACATCTTATACCCGCTTAGTTCAAGACATAGTTTATGTGTTAGTTTCCACTAGGTTGATTACGTCCCATCTAACTCAAGTAGTAGTTTCTTGTACCGTGAATTCAAGTTACTCAAAACATCTATCCAAGAGGATTATCCTCTTGACGTGTTTCTATTTTAGCTAAAGGCTTACAAGTAACAATCTTGACAAGTGATCATAGGGTATATGCCTCCTAATAAAAGGAGTGGTAAATCCTCTGTTAACTACTCAATCACCTTCGAACACTTCGACTTATACCTAATCATCCCAGATTCACACCTCCGTAGAGATGTTTGCTTAAGATGTCAAAATATAAGTCTCCATGATCAAGATAACTTGAATATCTCAAGTCAAAGGAAATTTATACTCGAGCTACAATGAGATCTTTATAGACATGTATAGAACCACATAAAGTCTCTTGACAGATCACTTCCGATAAACTAGTTATCCTTAATCAACATCTATTAATTAACTCTCAATATTCTAATGTTTCTAGCTAGTTAAGATCGGCTTCTTGGTAAAATCAAGGAGTCTGACATATGATAGATTTACAGAATTGATGATGTCCAATTTCATCAATTCATCGACTAGAAAATATTTTTAATATGTACATAATTACACATATAGAGATACCTACTAATTATGATCTAATCACAATTTCTCTCATACTATGCATTGTATTATGGACCCCAGTAATTGAATTTAAGATCAAATAAAATATATAGAGAATGTGCACTAAAATAGTAATTTTATTTATCCAATAAATAGTATATTATCTAAAGTGATTATCTTAGAACGTCTCTCAAATATAGCATTGTGAAGACCTCAGCTCAATCCTGTAAGGAGTCGAATCAGCCCGAGAGGACCTTTCCTGGACTGGAGGAAGGATTGTTGCGGTAGCAGCAGGCAAACTCGTCTCTATCGATGGTTCCTAGAGTAGAGGTCTTTTCCTACTTATCCTCAATGCCCCCCACTCCTCCAAAGAATCGAGCATAACCACCAACAGAGATTGGGTCAATATCACCTCCATGACCGCAGCTGGGTCACCTAATTGCCCGGTAGATTGAGCCTCGTATTGATCGCCCGACTGATCGGCGAGTTGGGCACTTCACCCATATAGTTCGACCACGAACATCTTCAAACACTTGTTGATGGAGGCTCTCAATATGGTCTAAGCTACACAACAAAAGAAATATATTCAGTCAATTATCACATAAGATCAAGACGATAATTCTTACCAAATGAAGTCTTGAGCTCAGCATTAATCAAGTTCAATCCGAAGCGGTAAAGCAAATCCTCCTCAAGCAAATCCTTCATGTTGAACTGAAGACTCGACAGAGTCTCTACTACTGAAAGATATGTGGACTCTAACATAAACTGACTTAGACTCAAAGGCCTCGACAATTTCGATTGTCAATTAATAGGCTAGGAGAACAACACTTGAGGTTGGACAAACACATCGTGGGCTTTCCACCACTTATGTGAGTCAGGATTTTTCCTAGAAAGCTACACGAGGGTCTAGCTATAAAATAAAAGATCCCGATTTCCATTTTCTTTAGGTAAAAGAAATAATGAAATACTCAACGATTAAGGGGAATGCAATACAAACAAAATATGATAACTACTCTGCAGAATAATTGGAAAGAATTGGGAGCTAACTACTAAAGGAGAATTTGGAAATATTCTAAGACTTCGGTAAAGAACAAAATGATAGAAAATCTAAGGTCGCCTATCATCTGGCCTTTGAAAAAAGTTACAAAACCACCAAGGGGACAGTGCGGGTGATCAAGGGAATTGAGGGTGACTAAGCGATGGTCAGTTGGAATCTCAAACTGCATCCTAATCTAGTCTAGGTCTCCTCCATTAATGTTCATACCAAGGAATGGATGAACCTTTGCATCCATGGATGATATAGAAGAAAAAGAACAAGCACGGATGTTTGAAGGCGGAAGGGAAGAAAAAGAACAAGCGATGATATGAGGCAAATGGAACAAAAGATCGAGTAAAGGACCATGAGACGTACGGATAGAATGTCCATTTGCAGAGTTGCAGAAAATCACCAAACAGAGCTTGAAGACAACGAAATCAACTAAATGTGATGATCGCTCGTCGTAGCCAGCCTTAATATACCCCATATTCGAAAAATCAACCGTCGGATGGAGGAACCATAAGAGCAGACTATTGCTTTGAGCTAGTGGATCAGACATTGAAACTAACAAACTTCAACGGACACCTCGAGCTGATCATTCGACATGGCCTTGACACGTGTTAACCTTGTATCGACTGATATTAATGCTTAAAGGTGACATTCTTGCTAGGAGTCTGACACATCATCACGTGTATCATTCGTATTAATAATGAATAACCTGCGTATCATTCACATTTAATGCCACTTATTTTTGCCTATTACCAAGGTTCCCAAAAAAATAGCAAAATCTGGGAGTTGGCGGTCGGGTTGTGATTTTCTTAGTTCGATCAGTCAGACTCGGGCCTCCTTCAATTAGACTCGAGAGGAAGGCTTGTTATATATGTTGGTACCCCGGTTAGTTTTGATGTGATCAACCAGATTAAGTTAGGTCCTGTGTTGTTCTAATCCCTTTACTAAGTGTGCAGGAACTTAGGTACGAAGGAAGTCGAGCGTAAGATGTAGCAGACGAGAAGGGTTGTGCGGGAAGTGAGCCGACGGGCTCGATGCAATCCGAGGGACGCAGAAGCTACAGAAGAGTACGCTGGTGAAGCGAGAAGGACGCGTGCGACGTTTGAGGGATGAGAAGCTGAGAGGAAGCACACTGGAGGGGCAAAGGCCGGAGTCAGATTTGGGTGAGCCTAACTCCGGTTCGCTAGAAATCACCGAGAAGATCTACCTATAAAAAGTCAATCAAGTTGACTTTGACCAAGTCAATATTTGACTTGGAATAGGCTTGACCAAGTTGGAAGTTTGAAAGTTACACATGCATGTGCAACGTGCATGGCTTAGTTAGAGATTAACAACGTTACATGGCTTAATTGGAGAGTGCAACGTGCATGGCTTAGTTGGAGATTAATTAACCATGTTGCATGGCTTCATTGGAGAGTGCAACGTGCATGGCTTAGTTGGAGATTAACAACATTGCATGGCTAAACGTTAGAGACTTTTTAACCATTGGAGGCTAATTAATTAGAGATTAACTTTGGAGATTAACGTTGGAGGCTTATTAAGTTGGAAGTTTGAAAGTCTTTTATCAAATCAACGTTTAAGATTTAAGGTTATCTCCGATCAACGATTAGGATCGCATCAACGAATCAACGGCCAAGAGGAAGTTCATCTATGATCAACGATCCAGATCTATTTTCTTAAGTTATAAATAAGAATTAGAGTTTTAGAAGTAAGATGATCAATTACTTTTGTAATCTTCTCTCTAAGCCTCTATGCTTCAATTGTAAAGGCTTCTCCGCCTAAAGGAGTTTTGATTAAGCGCTACCTGTCTTAGAAACAACAATCCAGTTGCAACCAAGTTTTTTTTAAGACGCTTATTATTTTCTTGACCGTCTACTCACCCCCCTCTAGCCGGTCTAATCTGATCCTACAATATGATGGATAGAGAGACTTACACATGGCCGAGTCAAGTCATAGTTAAACATAGGTGGAGGTCAAAGTCAAGCATAGGTGGAAGTCAAAGTCAAGCATAGATGAAGGTTAAAACAGCTCATTCAATCCTAGAGGACTCAAACTCCTCGACTTTAGAGGACTTAGACTCCTCGACTTTAGTGGCTCAGACTCCTCGACTTCATCAGCTTAGCACCCTCGACTCCAAAGAACTCAGCACTCTTGACTCCAAAGAACTCAAACTTTTTTACTTCATCAACTCAATACCCTCGATTCTAGAGGACTCAACCTTCTTGACTCCATCATCTCAACACCCTCGACTCCAGAGGAATCAGTACTCTCGACTCCAGAGGGCTCAGACTTCTCAACTCTATCAGCTCAACACTGCCAGAGGACTCGGACTCCTTGACTTCATAAGCTCAATACTCTCAACTCCAAAGAACTCGGGCTCTCTGATTTCATCAACTCGATCACTTGGTTCAGGCAATTCAATCGTCAAGACCACTCTCTATCTATTTCATTTCCTGATCCACAGTTAGGGCCTACACCATACGTTGGCCCACTAACAGCTATTATGAATATTCTCAAATGCAATGTCATAGTCTAATGGAGAGGCAATCATATGATTATCAAAGCTAGTCCCCTAGATGTTCGTCTACAAACACTTGGCGCTTAGTGATTGGAGAAGCCTTCAATGGTTGTCAGATCTAATCTCCTCATCAGATTTGATATAGAGATGCTCTTTGTATTGCTATATAAACCCTAAGGAAGGTATGTGTAAGGGATATTGCCACACACGCACTCACCCTTTTCTTCTTCTCCTCCCGTATTATTTTCATCTTCTCTTAACCCCTATGCTAATTTGAGTGTCAAAGTGGTCACACCTGAGTCCCACCTCGGCACCCCTCATTTGAGTGTTATAGACATCCTAGACATTCTCTTCTTCATCAAGGTCTTCGTCATCCACCTCACAATATGTGCTCCCGCTGACTCACCAAGCTGTAATCTCAAATAAGAACAGTGATATTGATTTGATGTGATCGAGTTGGTTCAGTTTAAGGCTCATCAGATTTGTTGGAGTTCAAATAAGGATGGTATGGGACATCCAAGAGACTATAGACTAATGAAATTGGAGTTTGTTCAATGACTTTGATGAGAGTCACATGAGATGGACTTTGAAGAAGAAAGGGAAGGATGACATGTAGAGCAAACCATGGGTTTAGTAGTACATCCGAAAGGCTAAAGGACCTAAGAGAAGGTGGACTCTTCGAGATGTAATGTTGTAACAAAATTGAAAGATGGTGAGATTTGATATATCGTGTCATTTGTAATATGTGAGTTCATAATTTTGAGTTTTATAGGTTTGGTTAAGAGCCTTCGAGAGGGGGAAATTGAATTCTTAATCGTAGTCTAAGCATGAGGTTGATCTTGGAGGATTGCAAGGGCATACGAAGTGTAAGACGAGTAAAATTCTAGAATGAGTCAATTGATATTTCTCTTAGTCAACTTGAATGCTTAGTTAATTATTTTGATGACTAAAATTGCATGCTCGAGCTTAGATTAGGTCTTTAATTGATATGAGTCTACAAGATTGCAAATTGAGTTAATTGATGTGATTGTTGAACAAGTTAAGCTCGACTAGCTAAATTGATTGTTCAACTATATCAATTAATTGATCTTAGTTAAGTTTACTAGATCTTGATAGAATCGACTAAAGATAAAAATTACCTAGTCAATTAAATACACATAATCATTTGACTGAAAGTCTTACTAGTTATCTAGATGTAAGACTTAGTCATTGAACAATAAAGTTATCTTATTTGGATATCAATTAATTGATTTTTATTAAAACATATTCAAATGAGTTATTTTATCCTCTATTTAATGCATCTTCATTACAATAAATAGGCTGAAAGAAGACCTCAAATATTCACTTTTTTATACTCTTCTGCAAAGGTGGAATCCGCCACCTTAGCGGCCCCACACGATCGGCCCCCCGACCATTTGTGAGGAGGTAAATCGGAAAACTGCAGTTGGTCACGACGCAGGAGGGTATTGCCTGGCTTCGCCAGGATTTGAACCCTTGTCATTTTCTGCAAGTCTCCTGCGTCGTAATCAACTCAACTATGTCTCGAAGGCAAGTTTGGTATATCTCGATTCATAGGATCTCAGTGTAAACTATGATTAAGGATGTAAATGAGTACACTTAATTGTGTTCAAATATATTTATTTACTCATCGAACTTGTTTAAGGGCTGACTCGAGAAGTTGAGTTACTCTCCGAGAGAGACCCAATTAAAAGGGAACAAATTTTTTTTAATGTTTATTCATTTTTTTCAATATATATATATATATATATATATAATATTATTATACCTCGCATAAACATCTAAATTTTTTTTATTTTAATTTTTAATATTATAATTTAATCTTTAAATTTTAAAAATAAAATTTTAAATAGTCCAACCGTAAATAAATTTTTTTTTAAAAAATGACGCATGGGCGCGTATGCCATGTAATATAATTTTATTATATATATATATATATATATATCATTTCAAAATTTTAGAAAATTATTATTTTATAAAATAGAATAGGGACTCATTAAAGAGGCCTAGGGAACCGGTCCGACCAAGCCGACCCGTAGAACTAGCCCGGATCGGTGACAACAGCGCGTGCGCAGCACGTGGGCATCTTGTCTTCGCTCAGCAAAGTTCAAGGCGTTACCTCGCACGCAGTCTTCCGCCTCCAGTCGCTGCTCTTGCTCTCGCTGACCCCGAAGCGCTTCTGCTGCCTTCCAAACTCAGGTTTTTGATTCTTCTCCACCGATCGAGTATTGTTCGTCAGGGTTAAGCCTCCTTGTGATTTGTGGGATTTCTGATGATCCGCTGTAGTGTGCCTTCGAGTTAGTCTAAGTTGATGGATTTGGATTCTCGGTCCCTAATGATCTCTTGGTTTGCTCTACTGAGCATCGAAGCACAGTGATTAGCTTGTAGAGAAGACGTTCCAGTTTCGATCCGGATTTAAAATGTTTGTGAGTGTGTGTAATCGTTAGGCCGTGTTTGACTTTTTGCAATTGAATCCGTCGTGTTTGGAATTGATTTTTGTTTCTCGTTTTGGCCCCATTACT
>JBBMKF010458447.1:0-11622 GCA_037834155.1 Curcuma caesia | reverse complement strand
ATCGCAGATCTCAGTGCCGGCGCTGATCTGTCTCCGCTGCTGTTCTGTCTAGGTGTTGTTTCCAAAACCCTAACTCGATCTCACATCTCATGATTTGTGCTAGGATTTTCTTGGTGATTCGGGAAAGATCGTGGCAGCTCGCTTCTGTAATTTATTGCTGAATAATCGATGCCGATGAGGTTCTTTTCCATTTTACCTGTGCAGTGGTTGGCTTAGGAGATGCAGCATATTCCAGCGACAATTGAGGAGCAGCTCCTTCTGAAGGCGATAAGGGACGAAAGCCCATGGGAAAACTTGCCGAAGAGACTTCAGGCGGTGCTGACTTCGAAAGAAGAGTGGCACAGAAGGTTCCACTTCTGATTCTTCGTGTATTTGAACTGCCTTGTCAGATCGAGCATAGTAGCGTATTTATAGTTTCTTGCATGGAGCTCAGTCAAATGCTGGCCCCCGTGAAACCCAAACATTTGGTTTTGCATGTTGGTTTTTTGCCTTCACGTCCTTGAATAATATTACGCTTCTGGTTCATGCTTTTGAGAGCATTTTGCATGATCCTTTTTTGTAAAGTTTCTAACTGTCAGTTGTATACTTTATTTGCATTCTTGATAAAAAACATCAAATTTTTGTGGGGTGTGATTTCATGTTACCCAGTCTCAAAAGCATGATTTTATCTTATAACTAAAAATTCTCTGGAGCTCTCCTTAGTATCTTTTCCATCCAAACTTTCATTTTTCCTAAACCAAAAAATGTATACTTTTCTTGTTTATCATCCAACAAATTTGTGGTTTAGAGCTTGTGGGATACAACTATTGATGTTTCTTATTGACTGTGTTTCTTTCAGCTATAAATTACATGGAGTAGATATGTAGTGGATACCTAAATTTCATTATGGGCACAGGATCATAGACCACTGCATCAAAAAACGTCTACAGTGGAATCATTGCTTTGCACGCAAAGTCTGCAAAGAAGGAGAATATTATGAAGAGATGATGCGCTATCTGCGTAAGAATCTAGCTGTATGTCCTGGAAACTAATTATTTTTTTATGATATACCCATCTTTCTCCATGGTTCATAGATATTCTAATGTGTAGGGGATGTTGGTATGTAGCTCTTTGCATCTCTACTTGCACCTTTTTTCACTTCATGTTTTTCTTTAATTTCGCCATGGTATTTTACAGATTTCTAAAATTTCCAAAACCTGATTATTTATAGTAGCTGGATGAACATTTTACTCTTGGTTTCAGTTGTGTTTCTGATTCTTCAGTTATTCTTTAGCATTATGAATTGACATATTGCCATTTCAGTTATTTCCCTACCATCTTGCGGAATATGTTTGCCGTGTAATGAGAGTGTCACCATTCAGATATTACTGTGACATGATCTTTGAAGTTTTGAAGAATGGTAATTCTCCATTTATTTTAACTCCGACATCTAGTTCCTCTCTATATTTTCAACTCTCACCTTTGAGTAGCCTTTTTTATTTATCTCTAGGGATTTCCTTGCCTTATGAACATAAGAATGTGAAATAGAGTCTTGCTAAAACGTAGTGATGGATGAAAAGTAAGACCAGAGGACTTGTGTCTTAATTTACATGTACTTATATTCCTGAAGCATTCTGGATTCTTTGTACAAATGGGATATAAACTTCATTGATGTTTCTAGCTGACAAACAATCAATTTATATGTGTAATTATGCTAGCTATCAAAGTTTAAATTAAAGACCTCAAGTGCTGGGCTCTGCATTATCATGTAGCTGGTGGTTACTATTAATGTTTGGTTTTACATTGACTTTTTACTATTGATTATGTAACAAAAACATCCAAACAAGCCCATTTCCATGTGGATTTCTGTGCAGAATTTTACATTAAAGTGGGTACCTCAATGTTTGTTTTGTTGAAGAACTTGGTAGTTTCTTCTATTTTATTGGCATGGATGGATACACAAGTGTTTCGTGTTTATTACACCTTGTAATCTTTATTAGTTGCAGCATTCTTGTCTTCTCCCTTTTTGATCTTTCCTTTCTTACGTATGAGTGTTACACAAGAAATAATTTGCACATGCCTTTATGGTCACAGAAGAACTTTATGCATATCTAATTTTCCAAATAATTCGCAGAGCAACCTTATGATAGCATCCCAAATTTCAGTGCTGCAGATGCTCTGAGGCTTACAGGAATTGGACGAAATGAATACATTGATATTATGAACAAGTGCAGATCGAAGGTCCATTAATTCCTTATCATGTGTGCATGGAAAGGGTTTGCCATTTCTTTAATTTGTTGACTTGGTTTGTTTTTCGATGTATATTAGGCCTCATGTATTTTGCTTTATGTAATCCTGTGTGATTGCCTTTTTCATCAATTAATGTGTACATGTGGTTAACTCAATTAATGTGCTAAGGTTGTGTGGATGATGCAAAATTAACGGGTGGCATTTTTCTAAGTTATCATTAGTGTACATGCGTTAATTATTAGTAGATTATTGTGCGTAGCCATATACATTTTGCATAGATATAGTCTATATGGGAGGTTTCTTTGGTTTTATAGGACCTTAACATTATCCAATCATTGACAACTGCATTCTCACTTCACCTACATTTTGTGGTATGAGATTAGATCAATATCTCTGTAGAAAAAGTTAACAAATTGACGCTGTTGTCCAAGTGAGGGTGATTTTTTCTCCTCATAAAAACTCCTATCCAAGTAATTTTTTCCATCTCTTGCCTCATCATTTTCTTCCTAATTCTATCTGCTTAACCTACGCCTGATCATTTCCACCATTCACCTTCTTACCTGTCATCTTCATTCTAAGAATCTAATGGTGAAAGTCTATCTTTTGGTATTTCTCTAGTGGACTCTATATTTTTGGCAATTTTCATAAAACTTTAGAGAAGTATTAATTTCTTATAAAACTTTCTTAAACACTAAAAACTCAACAACTTGCCTTTCTTCATTTGTCTTCCATCATATACATGGGGGCTTCGAAGGTATAAACATGATCCCCATTTTATTTGTGCATAAAATCCATCCATTTTGTAATAGTATCGAAGGTGGTCATTTGAAGAACAAAAGGACTAAAGGAGAAAAGGTTCATGCTCTTACAAATGACTTTTTTTTATTTGCTCGGCACAAACCATTTTCTTGATGACAATAGAATTTTAACAAGGAAATGTTCTTGTTTATGTTCACTTAAGTACATAGGTGAGTCATATTGCCAATCCAAATATTTTGGACAGAAAACTAGGACAATTCCTTTCTTGATGATGGTTACCTAGGTTAATATTTCCAACTTCATGTTGTTAGCATTTAATGCTGGGAATACATTTTTTATTACTATCGATCAAGCACTAGATGCCATCAGACCGATCCAATACTGAAACCACCTTCATGAAGTCGTGTTGTTTGAATCAATTGTAATCTTTTGTGGAATACCTATTTCAACATACTACTTATTAGTGTGGGAGATCTAAAGATATCTTTAATTACCATAATATGCGGAAGCAGGAAGCTCCAGTGTTGGCTGTGTTAGAATTAATCTTTAGAATGGTTAGAATTATAATTATATGTTGATAGGTTTTATCCCGCATTGGGTATTTAGTTATTCAATATATATTGTGTAATGATCCTCCTTATACAATAACAATATAGTATTTTATCCCTCTTAACTTGGTATTGGAGCAAATTTCTTTTTCAGTGTTAGGGTTTTCTTCTCAATCCCTTTGATGACAAGCTGCAAGGTTGATTTGATAATGATGCGACCACCCTACCTCTACCATGCTGCTGCAAAATCCTATATCTATGATTTATTTTCTCTCTCATCCAGCACCCACCCCTCTCTGTTTACTCCTATGAAACATCAATGCTATCCTCTACAACTCTACCATTCAGATCCGACTCTGAATTCCCAGAGTTTGTCCTCACCCCCAACTCTATCCACAGTCCACACTGCATGTTCACCAAGCATTGAATCTATGAAGACGCTTGCTCACCTTTTACTTAATGCTTGAAGCATAATTCATAATCCATCAACTTCTGTCTTCTATACTTTTAAGTATCCAAGTTGGTTGGGCAAACCTTCTTTGTCTGGTTCTTCATAGTAACATTTAGTCTCCTTATACATTGGCTTTACTTCATATTATACTTTCCTACTTTTCCATCCAACAGTTCCAAAGAATTTCGAATGATCTATTTGTTTTTTGTAATCTCATGATATTTTTCTGTTTCTTTTTCTCTTGTTCCATTTTTTCTTCAGATAGTGTTTAGCTGCTGCTGGACTTTGTTATTGCATTGACCCCTGACTGGTATGTTTTCTTGGATGTTTCTAGAAGATTATGTGGAAGCTGAACAAGTCAATTGCTAAGGAATTGCTCCCCACACAGCCTGTGGATTTTCCAGTTGAGCCATGGTGGGGAGTTTGCCTTGTTAACTTCACACTGGAAGAATTCAAGGTCTGTTTCCTTGGCCACCTTTGTTGATAAATAGTGGAAATATGATAGTTGGTGTGCCTGCATATACTTTCATTTGTCATTCTGAGCATATGAGTTGCCCAAATTTTGCTTCATGCATCTAGCTTAAAGATATTGACTATTCATTATTGATTCAGTGGAGATTCTTTCTTGATAATGCTGTACTAGCCAATTGCTTGAGTGGTTTTTAGTAAATTGGTTTTCCTCTATAGAAACTCACTGAAGAAGAAACAGCAACCATAGACAAGGTCTGCAAGGAGGAAGCAAATTCCTTTGTTCTTTTTGATCCTGACATTGTAAGAGGTCTTTACAGAAGGGGATTGATATATTTTGATATACCAGTTTATCCCGATGATCGGTTCAAAGGTATGTTCACATTAGGCACTGTTCAAATTAATTGGGCTAAATACTCATTATGGTTACAAAATGATGGCTCTCGATGTATCCTCACCCTTTTCTAACCTAGTTGGCATCAGTTTGGACTGTGGTGTATAGAATGTCTTGTCCATGCCCAATTGACACTTTGTTACATAAATGTTTCTTTCAATTAGTCATTTATCCACTAGATCATTTACATTTTGCTTTGCATTTTCAATGTTTCACTATCAACTTCATGTTATGTATGACTGATGCTGTGGATATATTAAAACTATACCATTTGATAAATTTAAGCGTATGCAGTTTGTTAGAATAATAGTCCCTCATTGACTTTTCATTGAACAATATAAGGTGTGGCTGTCATAATTTATCTTTAATAAACAATATTATTTCTCTTTCCACTTGGACTTGGTAGTGAAACAAGTGTTTTCCCCTCAGACAATTGCTGCCTCCTCCTATCCTTACATGTCAGCTTTACCTTCACCTGACTGCAACAGTACCACAGCAGGGTATTCAAATAATTGGCGGTGCTATACTATTGTGCCTCGCTTCTGTGCATTCACTTCTGTAGTTACTAAATAGTTCTTAATGTTATATTATAGAAAACTGTGTTTTTCTTTCCTCATAGTTCTTTCTTAAAGTCCTTTCATATCTTCTTCACATGACTAACGTCTACTTATTCAGTTGACTAACGTCTACTTATTCAGTTTCCAGGCTTGAAGGGTTTGTTTCAAACAGGGAACAATCCTATGAGGATCCAATTGAAGAGTAAGATATTTTGAGCAGAAGAGATTGTTAAGCCAATGTTATGAATTTTAGTTTTAACATTGTTCCTCATCAGGTATCTTTAGTCGCATATGAAATTTTGCTGCAGGTTGTTGTATGCAGTTTTTGTTGTCTCAAGTGAGAATGCTACTGTTGCTGAATTGGCAGCTACTCTGCAGGCTGACCTTTCTCGGCTGCAGGCAGCTGCATCATTTGCTTGCCGATTGGGTTGGGCTATAAAGCTTTTGGATCCAGAATCTGCCCTTCATGATTCGAGCATTCATGGTTTGGCTAACAATATACTAAGTGATGATGAGGAAGGTTCTAATGTTAGCATTAGCTCAGAAAAATCTGGTCAGCAGAATCATGGTTTGGTAGCCGAGAAAGATAGAACAATTTCTGGCACTGCTCATGTTGCGTTTGTTGTTGATGCCAATATAACTTCCTACTTGATGATGGGTTCTGTTTCACCAGGTTTGCTCCATTTTTTGTCTCATTGGTATTCTCACACATCTTTTTCTATGTAAGTTCTATTGCTAAATTGAACAGAGTAAAATTGAGTCACAAGAGTAAAATTTCAACAGTTTGAGGATGAACTATTATGAGAAATCATGAGGATAAAACCTCTACAAGACCAATTTTTTAAATTGAGACACAAGAGTAAAATTTCGACAGTTTGAGGATTAACTATGATGAGAAATCATGAGGATAAAACCTCTACAAGGCAATGAACTAGGACACCTTTCAGATTTGCTCAATATGAGCAAGCAAAGTTATACTCAATTCCTAGAAGTCAACACTCTCTCAAAGGGATATCAAACAAGTGCAGAGAGATAACAAATTAATAACCCCTTTAGAATAGAAAACAGGATGAGATTAGACTTTCTGAGCGAGAGTTTAACGAATCTCAGGATTTTGACCTTGGGATGGTGAGAGCTTTTTCCACAATGCTGAAATCCAAATGAGAGCAAGAGTGTTTTAGTGGTTCTCTCTGGTAATGGAAAACCATTTGATACAAAAAACATTGTCCCAATATGTGTGTAAATGTGGTCTAAATGGACATTTATTGTCGTGACTATCCCAATATGATTGTAAATATGGTCTTAATGGATATTCACTGTCATGGTTGACTATAAAAGTTTGGTCAAGTTAATTTGAAAAATCTCCATTGTGAGTCAATATTTAAATTTTGGTCACTCAAAGAAAGGTTGCATGAAGCAATGTCTTGGTTGATCAACTAGAAACTTGCGATCAACCAACTTCCAAAATTGGAGCTAAAAAGCAAATTAGTTTTTATAGACTAACTTAAGGTTTCAATTGACCAACCTTGAATATAGAGTAAAATGTGGTCGTTCAAAACAAAATGAGTTGCCTAAAACTTCATTACCAAGGTCTCTACAGAGCTCAGTTTTGTCAATTGAATCAAAAGTTTGGCTGGCCAACTTTCAACAACCGGTAAACTTTGGTCCGCTAAGATAAAGTTAAGTCGCTTAAACCTGGCACTCAACTAGAGGCTTGGGTTTTGTTTTTGGTTGACCAACCAAAAACCGTTGATCACCCAAACAACCTGAAACACCCAAAAGAGATCTCCAAGGCTCCTAAACAAATACTTTTAAGGCTTAGCATTGTATCTGTTTGAGTCTCAAACAACAATGTAGAACTCCCTAAATAGGGCACAAGTAGTTCTCAATAGTAAGAAAGTTGATTTAAATACATTGTTTGATCTCAAATGGCTCGGTGAAAAAGCCTTTTAGGTAAAACTACTATCTAGATGTCTAGTACTATTTGTATAGGAATCTGTCCATAAACCCAGTACAATTCACTCATGTCTTCAGGTAGACTTCAAGTTTGACATTTTCACCAAGATGGAAGCTCAAATTGCTTCACGCTCGTCCTTCAAACTCAAGACAAGGTCATAAGTCAAAACCAATTGACTTGTCAAAAAATAAAATCACATGATTGAACCCAATCACAATAGAGGAACAAAGATTCTTCAACATAAGGCACGTAATATCCAACCTATCCCTCCTATCCTATTCGATGCTTGTCATGTGTATCTATTGCCCTACCCATACCCAATTACTAACAAAATCTGAAAATGGCTATTAATAACCAATTAAATAGATTGGGTACCTACAATTATCCACCAAAGCTCAACTCAACCCAAATAGAAATAAAGAAAATGAGAGATTATAGATTTTAAGAATGAGAGAGGGATTGTGATGTGTTCTTCCTCCCATGTAAGATGGCCTGTTAGAGAGAAGAAAAGTGAGAGGTGGAGAAAGGTGGTAGGTGGTGCAATGGTGGCAAATGTAGAATCCGGTCAGTGAATGGGAAGGCAAGCCTAAAAAGAAAAGAGAGGAAGGGGTCAAGGGGAACAGACTAGTATACGGTGGCAACAACTTTGAGGGTGCGTGGCAAATGGTGGAAAGAAAACCTGGCAGCCACAACTTGTGAAGAGATCTACTATAGAATCAAGTTGAAGCGAAAGGAAAATTATTAATCAAAACATAGTTCATGCTATGCTACACCTTATTTGTAGTCAAGCCGCACGACACATAAAACACTAGTCCATATGGGACAATTTCTTTAACAATCTCACTCCAATATGCCATCACCTTTAAATATTGCATTCTTAGGCTGGCACAAACAGTGAGTTCTTGGAAAACAAATGCCTACTGTAAGGTCTTGTCGATACACAAATTTCCATAGACATTAGTAGTTGTTTATGCAAACTGGTGTTGGACATGCTACTAGATTTTTGAATATTCAATTGTGCCCTTGCTCTCTTGAAGCCAGTATGTCATTGTCATAATCATTTCTCATATGCAGTGGTAGGTTTGTAGTGATGATGTTGAGTTGTACTTTTTTCTTAAAAAAATAATTTCATATAATTAAACATCTGGATTCACTCAATAACCACTTAGGAACAAGAGAGTTTTGTCTTGGAGCTCCTACTGCTTTGATTACACAGGTAGGAGTTTCTTAATATTTATTAGTTAGTTGCACTAATCCCTTATCTGTTGCTTGCAGGTTTGAAGTCTCATGCTGTAACGCTCTATGAAGCAGGAAAACTTGGTGATTCTAGCATTGCTGAACTCTGCAAGGATCTTTCTACATTAGAAGGGAAAAAATTTGAGGGTGAATTACAGGAATTTGCAAATCATGCTTACAGCCTTCGTTGTGTCCTTGAGTGTCTTCATTCTGGTGGAGTAGCTGAAGATGACAAGAATGAGAGAACAATCAATGATACACGACTCCATCAGTCTGGTGGAGTAGATGACGGTGACAAGAATGAGAGAGCAATTAATCAAACTGGTATACAGAATTACGATGCCACAAGTTCACTTATGTCTGAAATTGAGATTTCAGATACAAGTGAAGCAAAGCCATATCATAGTGTTGATTCTTCAACACACAGTCACACTAATATTCACCAGACTGATTCTTCTGAGGAATGTGATGGTGCAAATGTTCATCTTCTATCATATTCAGAAACTTCAGCTAAAGATAACACATCCAGACAGGAAAATTATTCACCTTGGGATCAAAAGATTCCATCTTTAGATGGTCCAGAAAATGAAAAGATTGTTCAAAAAAGAAAAAGGAAGTACCGTGTTGATATTCTTCGTTGTGAAAGCTTGGCTTCTCTTGCACCAGCAACATTAGATCGTCTGTTTCTCAGGGATTATGATATTATTGTGTCGATGATTCCACTTCCTGCTTCATCAGTTTTACCAGGACCTTCAGGTCCATTCCACTTCGGTCCACCCTCATATTCTTCAATGACACCATGGGTGAAACTAGTTTTGTATACTATAGTGGAAAATGGACCTATCTCAGTTGTGTTGATGAAAGGACAGTGTTTGCGATTGCTTCCTGCCCCATTAGCCGGTTGTGAGAAGGCACTTATATGGTCTTGGGATGGTTCTACAGTCGGAGGCCTCGGAGGCAAGTTTGAAGGGAATTTGGTTAATGGAAATGTATTATTACATTGCTTAAACTCAATCCTTAAGCATTCGGCTGTGCTGGTACAACCTCTCAGTAGATATGATCTTGATAATTCAGGAAGAATGGTGACCGTGGATATTGCATTACCACTTAAGAATTTTGATGGATCAGTTCAACCTGTTGGATCAGACATGGGACTAGACCCAGAAGGTATTGCTAACTTAAATACATTGTTAAAGGAGCTCTCTACCAAAATAGAATTATTAACAGTTGGTTATATTCGCCTTCTAAGATTGAGGAAGGTGACACAGTCAGAGATGTTTTCATCAGATGATGAAAAGTATGAATGGGTTCCTTTAAGCTTGGAATTTGGAATTCCTTTGTTTAATCCCAAATTATGTGGCAGAATTTGTGAAAGGATATTCTCATCACATTTACTGCAAACAGACTGGCTTAGTGAACACCATGATGCAATGCAAAGTCTAAGAAAAAGATTGCGTGAGCTTTGCTCTGAATACCAAGCAACAGGCCCAACAGCAAAGCTGTTTTACCGTATTGATCAGGTTCGGGAATCACCTCGTCATTTGATCAGCTATGCAAGTGGAAGATGGAGCCCACATTTGGACCCTTCAACGCCAATTTCTGGAGTCTCTAGTGAACATCAGAGGCTCAAACTTGTAAATCGGCAACGGTGTCGAACAGAGATTCTTAGCTTTGATGGGAACATGCTCAGGTAATTCAACAATATGGTTTGCATTCTATTTTATAACTATTGAATGGGATTTATAAGCGTTATTGTTTTCCATTTGAACCTGCAATTTAGTTTTTATTTTCCAGAATGTGGCAATTAAAAATCTATCAAAATTCTCAATTTTCTTAAATCTTTTTCAACTCTCCTTTTAATTTCTATTATCTTTTTTCCCCTCGAAACTTTATGAACACAATTATAGAAATCTCACTTATATTTTTTATCATAAATTTGAAGTCTCTAAAGATAATAAAATATCTTAATTTTATCCTAGCACCTGCTATCTGATCTTCTCTTTCTTTTTATGCTGCTGATCATGATACCTGACTGTGGTCTTATGAAGGATCACATAATGAGTTTTGCATTAACTATCATAGTTTGGCATCATTTATTTCTGATATCTAATTGTTTCTGTAAAAACTTAGTTATGTAGACTGACTATTTGTTGCAAATTTGTTTTGTGTTTTCCTTGTTTAGCCTTGATTCTGTCCAACTCTTTTGAAGTTTGTCTGCCTGCAGATCTTACGCACTTGGTTCTATTTATGAAGCTGGTGGACAACCATTCGAAGAGTCGACATCTTCTGGTGGAACAAAACATGAATCTGATGAGGACAACAGTCGAGAAGTTGTCCTGCCGGGTGTTAATTTATTGTTTGATGGGGCATTGTTGCACCCATTTGATATAGGTGCATGCTTGCAGGCTAGACAGCCTGTTCTGCTAATAGCCGAGGCATCATCTGCATCTACTTCAATACAGGAAACTAGGACGTCATTATAGTGTTATAACTTGTTTTTGAATTGCTCGTGTTACAAGTTCGACAAGGCTTCTCTTGCAGCATCTTGAAGACTCACTGTTGCAGTTCCATTCCCAGTATTTTTGTATTTCAAGCAGGTTATTTGTCCAAGATTAACAAAAAATTTCGAGAATTTTTTTGTCGATAAAATTTTCTTATCCGGAAGAATGAGTTGTTGTGATATCATATATGCTCTATTATAGGTTGCACATTCCTTGTACGCTTTGATCCTCTACAACTACATTATGGTTATTGTAGGTCGTTATTAGTTTATTTGAAGAATATGATTGACTCGAGATTTACGGAACATGTGGACACGCCTTTGACAGCTTCTCAGTAACTAGTTACTGATGCTGTTGGTTTATTTTATTTATTTTCAATTAAGCATGGCTGTGGCCAATGGGAGAGTATCATCAATGCATTAAAGAAGATATTTAAATTAACTTATTTAATTTACTAATATTAGTCAAGAAAATATTTTCATTGTTACTAGTATTTTGCAGATATTATGTTCGACCCGAAAA
>JBBMKF010458418.1:0-11623 GCA_037834155.1 Curcuma caesia | reverse complement strand
CGACGAGCGATGAAAAACGACGCCGCTACGGAGAATGACCACGTCCGTCTCCGCGATGGGAGCGACAGCGCCGGCGACGGCGTAAGGAAGAAGAAGAGGAAGGGGGAGGAGAAGACGAAGAAGAGGAAAGAGAAGAAACTGACCGTCAGCATCGCTGTCGCTGGGTCTATTATAGACAACGCGCAGTCTCTCGAATTAGCGACACTTGTATGTTTAGTTGTCTAGTTGATTTTTGTGTACGATTTCGTCCTGGAGACCCTTCCATGCCAAGTCTTCTTCTTTGCTGGCTTCTCTCATTTGCAGCTGGCAGGTCAGGTCGCTCGTGCTGCCACCATCTTCCGGATTGATGAGGTTGGTGCCGCTCTTTCGAATAATATCTCTTTTTCAATTCAAAGTATCCCGCAAATCTTGCATTTTTAGTATAGTGGCAATTCCAAACTACCATCCTTATGGATGCTAGTGTGTCTCGCTTTTCTAGTACGAAGCTCTGTTCCACTCCACCAAGCTTATTAAACGAGAGATTGGTAATCCGCCAGATTTTATAAAACTTGAACTTCAGCATTCACGAAATGCTCTTTTTGATATTATTCTGATTTTTGCATCCACTAAATACTCTTTCCTGAAGTAGCACTCTTTGTTTTAAGCAGGTTGTGGTGTTTGGCAACAAGGCATCATCAGATGACGATTCTATACAACCTATTAACAATGAGGAAAACCAAAGTGGCGATTTGTTTCTTGTGAGGATACTACAGTACTTGGAAACACCACAATATTTGCGGCGGCGTCTCTTCCCAATGCATAAGAGCTTAAAATTTGTTGTGAGCACATATTTCTCCTTGTGTAGATTTGCTGATGCCCCAAATTCTTCATTTCACACTTTGAAGTTCTTAGGGCCTAGCCTTGATGCTCCTTCTATACTTTGGTTTAGGGATTGCTTCCTCCGCTAGATGCTCCTCATCACCTCCGGAAACATGAGTGGTGTCCTTTTCGAGAAGGTGAGTATTTTCCTCCTTGATTGTAAAATCAATGTGGATAACCATTGACCAGAGTAAGTCCGAACTATTATGAGTTAGTGAGGTTGGGTTTGATTGAGCCCGGTGACGCCAAAATGATATTTGCATGGTCTGCCTTATTTTTTCAAGCTGCACTCAATAATCTTGCTTGCTAGGAGATTGGTGTAATTGGAATCTATCCCTTATCCTCATTTGAGTTTTCATTGTGCTTCTTACTTACTATACCTTTTTGATGTGTATGAAAGTTTTTAACATACTCTGTAGGAATTTCAATATGATAGAACTTGTAGATAATTAAAAATCTATGATTACCACTACAAATTGGCATCTAACACCAGTTAAATTTGCCATTATTGCACACTAGTTTTATATTGTTTTTGTGCACCTACAAATAGAGATGCAAACAAGCCAAGCTGAACCGAACTTTGTGCTGTTTAAGATTGTTTGGCAAGGTAATTAAGCCAAACCTAAAATGAACTAAGCTGTTGAAACGGTTGTTCAAGTTTGGTTTGTTTTTTTTTAGATTGAACTTGGTTCGAGTTTGTTATTGTCTTGGTTCCTTTTGATGCTATCGAACTCTTAATTCGAGTTTGAAGTTTTTACATTTGCAAGCATGTTTGGTTGGTTAGTGAGCTTGATATTACAAGCTTATTCTTTGTTTTGAGAGCTTCTTTCTTTATTTATAGGATTATCTATTAGTTTGATGTCCGTGGACATCATTCATTTACACAATTTACAATCTCTATTCATAAACATTAACGAGTTGAATGCATATGTGTGTTCATTTCACTTGTTTATTTAATTTACTTTGTGTGTGTTGAACAAACATAAATAATTGTCTCCATGGTAATGTAATTTCTTTGTATGCTATTGGATTGTTGTCATGACTCATGATGATTGAGTGTTTTTTGTTGGTGTGGCTGTAAAATTCATCATAAATTGGTTCCCCTCTGTTTCTTATAATTTACATGGTGCAAATGTTCATATCAGTCTCTTATTTTGTAAGTAATAACATGAAGTTTACTATAGCATGTTTTATCCTTTTTCCCTCCTAAGAGTTTGGCTAGTTGGGTCACTTGCAAGTGCATATATGGTCAAAGCATATCACAGTAATTGCAGAACAGTATAATCAAAATATTTAATCTCAATCAAAATAATGTTACTTATTAGAGAATTTTCACGAATAACAAATCCTCAGTACCAGATGATTGACCATTCATGTAGACCAAAAAAATAGAGAATTTACATAATTAACAAAATGCAAATAGTATCTTAAGTTTCTAATGTTGATCTGTATTTTTTTCGAATAAAAATAATTATTCCTTTATGCTTATAATGCCTTTTGTTAATCAAGAATATTTTATTGATTCTTTATAAACTAAACATGCAGTAAACACTTCTTATCTCATTTATTTCAGTAGATATTAAGTTATGAATTGATAAACTAGCTTGATTTGAGTAATTCAATTGAAGAACTAAATCAATATGCAATTAAAATATGCATATGCAGTCTTATGTGTGGCCAGTATTATATATCCATATGTGGCCACACTAAACAGTTCTTAAAACACTACTTTGTCCTGTCCTCACCAGTCAATCTGCACTATATAAAAATCAGATGTTCTTAAAATATCTGATTTTTGTATAGTTCAGTTTTTATTCCCTTAGGATTAATTACATGATATTTATGTTAGGTCTGCCTTAAATTCAAAAGAAACAACTACCTGAGCAATTTCTTAGTCTTTCCTAATGCTAGTAAGGATTTAGGAACATATGGTTATGGAGCGTATATCCTTAATACAGTCTGTGTATTAGCTCTATTTGGATGGTTCAATATACAAGGTCCACTATATTGGTCTGCTAGATAATAGAGCTGCGAGGGTGGAAATAAAATCTAAAACGCACACCTCTGAAGTTATTTATTTTTCATTTGTGTTGTGAGACCTCATTGAATATGTATGTGCTTACTTGATGCTTAGAATTTCTATAAAGGTATGAACTAAGATCGTGACTTATAACCTAAACAAGAATTGCTCAACCTAATGCAGGTGTCACATTGGATGCTAATCCTTCAAATTCAGAGGGCACCTCTGTAGATGTGGGGTTAAATAAGGTTCACTCTCCAAATAGGAAATTTTCTTTGAACTTTCCCTGCTTCATGAACCCTTAACTTGCTCCTATTTTCACAGATGTTTACCCCTTTAGCTTACATTACATTTGTTGCGAACTAGATAAGTTTTTTCTTCAATGTTCAAGAGTGTAAAGTATTCCTTTTACTTGTCCTGTCCAGTCATATGGATCTGCAAAGCTGTTGATTGTGTTCGTTCAGATCAAACTGATATGAGTACACAGTCTTTCAATTCTTATCTGCAGGTTATGCTACTCTAATGGTTTTTGATGTGTCATCGAAGTATAGTAGTAGTTCTATTAACAGAAAAATATCAACTATTTACTTGAAGTATCAGGACGTTATCATGATTGTAATGTACTGCACTTGTGATTATCTTCCTTTATGGGACGGTCAATGCACTTGTAAACCAGGATACTTTTTATGCATCTTTTCCAGCATTTTATATGGACAAACAATGCCAAAGGCTAAATTATCTGAATGACTATCATATTAGTTTGAAATGAATCTAATCATATTTTTGGAGTCTGCTTTGTTTATCTTGCTTTAAGTTTAATGCAAGTGAAGACTTGCATTTGAATCAGTAAGATAACAAGCTACCTTAGACTGATTGACAATATGGATTTTAAGATGCTGAGATCCTTGTCATAGATAAGATCATTGGATGCATTATAAATAGCCATATTATTATTCTGAATCATCATAAGGAAAACTTTCACTTGTTAAACATCCATTTCGTGTGTGATTGTACTGATTAAGCACACCCTTTCCTGTGGTTATAAGATCAGTCCAATAGGATGTATTGCCAAATTTTGTGGAAATAGTGAGTTCCTCTAACTTGTTTGGTTTCTTCTAAGAAAAAGAGAAAAAGCTCAATTTATTAAATACTCATTATTGATTGAATGTGATGATTGACTTAAGTAATGTGTTTGCAGACAATCTTGGTTGAGGAAGTTTTAGAACCTGGAAAGCGTGTAACTGTGGCAATGGGAGAAAATCGTAGTGCTGAACTAGGTAATTTGAATGTTTCATTTCTTTCTTGAGTCTAATTATACGTATATGCTGGCCGGATAGGAACTGTTTTTTTCCTGAATAGTATCTATTCATTTTTTTTCTTCAGTTCTTCTGCTCCAATGATTTGTCATGCAATCTTATATGTTGTGTATTCTTGGTTTGCAAGTTGTTGGAGGTGTCCCGCATTAACAAATCCATAAGTCTTGGCAAAAGTTTTGAATGGTCTAGCTCATATTCTTATGAATCAGAAAACAAACTCTTTCTGTGTGTGATGCTTTTTGGCATCATTCTCAGATGTCTGAATAATGATGAACAGGGGTTGCTATCCAGCTTAATTCGTGTTTTTCTTCTTTTGGAGTAAGCAGAGATTGACATTTGAACAAGGACTGATTATCTATTTTTAGTTGTGCATTTAATGACTGTCCCAATTTTCTGAGGAGCCATGATTGCATGTTTGTTTCATTGTGCAAAAGATGCACTGTGTGTAATGTCATTTGGTATTTTGTTTCTTTGTTTCAAGTGCTGGCCTAATTTGCAATAGTGAAGTTTTTAGACTAATATATCTGATTGGTAGACCAATTATATCTGTCTAGATGGCTTTAAGAAAGTTGTTTCCTCCACTCAAAGAGACCAAATAGGTATTTATTGGGGATACAAAGTTCGATATGCTTCAAACCTCAGTAACGTTTTCAAAAATTGCTCATACAAGGTATGTGACATGTCCCTTGCTTCTGATTTCGAAGAGAACCATGCTTGCATGAGAATATATTTTCTAATTTGTAGCGTGGATATGATCACATTATTGGAACTTCAGAGCATGGTCTTGTGGTTAATTCGTCAGAGCTTGAAATTCCTTCATTTAGGTAACATCTGTATTGATGTACTTCAGTAGCTTTTCTCATTATCTGATGGTTTATTGTGAAGTTCAAAATTTCATTATGTTGACTTTCTTGAAAAACATTCAAAACACGTTCTTAAATTATTTCTTTCTTTAACATTTATAGTTGTTATGTTAATGTCTGCAGCCTGCATTGCTCTCTGCATTGTTATATTTCTCTAAGATATATTAACTTGTGTAGACTAATATTTGTGGGATACCATATTACCATATTGATTACCATATTGTGCTTATGAAAGAACCTTTCCACTCAAATGGAGCTACATCTATTGCAATTTTTTAAAGGTTAATAATCATGATTGTTTAGAGTCATTTCTGCTATCTTAAGATATATTGCTTGCCCTGTCTCCTTGTCATGGTGTATCTAGCAGAGATAAAACGCTATGCATCTGGTTGCAGACTTCTTAGCTTTTATATGGTGTGGATCTTCCATTGTTGTTATGTTTGTCTAGATTAAGGAGCAGACTGTTTACATGTGTAATGGCATATTAGTTGTTATTTACATTGTTATACCTGTACTTTCTGAAATCTGGAAATATGAAAAAGATGACTGTTTGAACCAAGTGTTTCTTAGGTCAACCTAAATACAAACAATCATAGGGGCACGAGAACAGGATCGTGTCTACTGGTGTTTGATATTGAGAGAACTCCTAAAATCCTCATCTCCTTCTGATAGACAGGATTAAATTGCTTACTCTTCTCACCAATTGTGAAGAATACATGATGCGAGCTTGCTGTAGAGTATTGAGAGTACTCACTAATCTCAATTGTGCCTTCATTGTTTTGGAGCGATTCATATAGTTATCCCCCTTATTGCTCAGTTTCTTCCTGTGTATGAATCAATAACTAGCTGTAGATGGTTATTACTTCTTTCCTTTAAACTATGCCAAGATGTTTAATGAAAATAACTACCCAACCACCACAAAGACAACACATCAACACATTACTCACCAATTCTCTTCCACTATTATTGAGTATGCTTGTAATTAACTTCTATAATTTTGTCTTCTATATGCTATGCTGTTGAAGAACTTCTGCAGCTCTATCAAATAAATATTAAAAAACCATCTATGCAGGATTAGTGTTATAAGCTGTCTGATTGTTAACAATTATTTAAATTGCATTTTGATAAATAATCAATGATAGACAATTGATTTAATAATGACCTCACATGCGTCCGTGTATATGCTTGCATTCTGCAAATGCCCCATACAAGAATAGGATAAAGTACACATGCTTTTCAAACCCTGGATGATTCCTATAGTAACAGAGATTCCTATAGCAACAAAGTTTGATGGTGAATCTTTAATTCATTATATTTTGAACAGAGAAAAATTATGTATTGCTGATTCAAACCGCCTTCAATTATTTGCATCTCCAGTCTGTGTCTACAGCTTCACTTGTATTTCATCAATTTCTCCTCTCACTAAAATAATCAGTGATTTTTTACAGGCACCTTCTGATTGTGTTTGGTGGACTTGCTGGTTTGGAAGAGAGTATAAAAGAAGATGATAGTTTGAAGGTATGGATAAAAAGCTGTACATTTGACCAAAATATTTTGTCTAGAAGCAATATTTGCTGATATAAAACAGAGTATAAAGGACGTAGGTAAAAACTAAACAGGTCAATGAAAATGTCGTAGTTCCAAACCACTAAGGTCACATTTTATTTATTTTTGCAACCATCCAATTGAGATTTACCATGCATTTGTTTGTTTGGGTTCATTATGTGAGCTTGGAAGGTGCCTAGTTTACTCGTATAAGCAGTTTTACAGCTTTTTTGGTCTGTAGGTCTTGCACCACTTGGCGAAATTATGGTAAATTTTGAGAAAAATATAAGGGTTTGCTAGTTTCTTCAGTAGTAGGGCTCTATATCTACAAAAAGACTCTTGTTGGCGTGACATTTCATGGATACAATGATGGTGCATTTGATTTGTGGAATGAAATTGATCAAAGAATGTAGTTATTCCTAGAAGACGGTCAAGATTCTTTGAATAAAATTGACAAGGAATGAAATAACTATTCCTAGAGAATGGAATAGATCAGGAAGGAAGAAACTTGGAACATGATTTTCTTAGAATATTTCACCTGCCATGTTCTGTTTGCTTGGCTGTTTGATCTTCTCAGCTTAGGGATCAGTCTATTCAGTTGGCTTGGTTTCTCCAACCAGTCCAATCCACCTGGCTTGCTAGACTCACTTGGCCAGACTGATAGACCTCGCCAACTTGTTCGATTCCTTTTGATTGTTCAAATCTGCTTACTCAATTTGTCTAGTTCGCTCGGCCCTTTCACCCCCCAGTCAGGTCTACCTGCCTAATCTATCTAGCTTGTCCAATTAACTCATTCTTCGTAGCTTGCTCGTTGGAATGGTGAAGAAATGAGGGAACAGCAGGTCTACTGAAATTGATATTCCACAGTTTGTTTTAAACCAAATATAGGAATTGTTACACACCATAATGCGCATATTATGCTTCTGTAATTTCTTAATTTTCCATGGTGATCGTGATAAGAAAGTTTAATGATGGTTCTCTTATCTTTGATGATTTGCCAGGGAAAAGATGTGCTTGATGTATTTAATTCTTATTTGAATACATGCCCCCTTCAAGGAAGCAGAACCATAAGGACTGAGGTATCAACATAACCAGAAGACTCCTGATCCCCCAGCATCATTAAAATAAAAAACCTTCTTTGCATCCTGCTGTTTCTTTTTCAGGAGGCCATCTTCATCTCCCTACAATACTTTCAAGAACCAATAAAGCGAGTAAAGCAGCAATGCAAAGCGAAGTAGTTCTGTCGCAGCGTATTTGAACTTGGTCGAAAATGCATACCATTCGGCTTGCAGACTGTTTGGGGAGTTGGATTTTGAAGTTCGAAAGCTCTCCAGAGAAGGTTTGAGGTGATGAATATTGGGCAGATATTTTTTCTTGCCACAAACTATGGTGCCTGGTGGAAATCATGAAACAGCAGAAAATTTGATCTTTCTCTCAAAGTCTAGGGTAAAGCCCCATGAGTGCCCCAAGAGCTTTCAAATTTCAAAATTCTTTTCAACAAATTTTACTTCAAAATTTTTGAGCCAAATAAATATTAAATAGTCCTAGACCCAAATGAGTGTACTCCAGGAACAACTGAACCACTTGAATCATTCCAGCATACAACCTTGCAAGATCATGGTAATGGACAAGAATCACACATTGGAAGCAATCACTCACATTATTCATCTTGTTTAATAAAATTCGTTTGCAGTGTCTTTCTTACACATGGTTTCATGTATCATGGAAGAGGTGAGCTGAGGCCTTCTTGCAGAGCCATGGGATGCTGCTGCTGTTGGTACCTCGAAGACACTGAACTCAGCCTCTTCCTCAATGAAGGTTTCTTCATCACTCGCTTCACACTAGCTCTCGCATACAACATCTGCACATACGGGGATGCCTTCTCTCTCAGCTTCAGAATGAGAAAGAAGACGATTCTGTATGAAATGAGCAGCACAAACAGAGCCATCAAATCTAGCCACTTTGACCGGCTCAAGCCGACACCCATTATGTGTTCGATTATATACTCGCCTCTCAGTTTGGGGTCTCCAGGTACCAACGGATCAAACTCACGTCCCATGAAGTCATTCTTGAGGTTTCCCTACACAGAGAAGCTCACCATGTCAAAATAGTTCAACATGCCTCCCTCCATAGCAGTCACAATGAGAGGTTTCTCACCTGCAATGCCCATGACCCGTAGCTGAGAAGAGAAACTGGATATCTCCAAAAAATCTTGGGAAGTTCCGGTAGCAACCGAAAGAAACCGGCTGTCATCATCATAATTCCCTGAAATTTAGAACACGATCAAGTGTCAGACAGTGTGCATAAACATACGATGGATCCTTCCTTGAGTTGCTTACAATGAGGCCAGCTCCAGTTATGATCCCCATCAAGTAATTAGGCACAAGGGATGCCACAATCATCATCAGGCTCTCTATGTCAGCAATGCCGCCGTAGAGACTGATGGTGTAGTAAGCAAAGTGAGAGAAGCCCTTTCTAAACTTCACCATGTACCAGGTTATCGCACCACTGGAGAGAGCTATTGCAACCAAGAAAGGTGCCGACGACAGGAAGTTTGATAGTATGAATGCTGCAACTCCATAATGCCCGTTTCGCCTTTCGTGCTCGAAGACCTTCATCTCTTCGATGAAGGACGGGAAGCCACCAATGGACATGAACGTGAGGAAGCCTGAGACGAAGCCCCCACAAGAGGCTCGTGCTAGTATGGCTGTGTAGCTTGTGCCGACGTCGAAGAAAATGGTGCCCACACACACAGAGACCACCATGTAAATGATGATTCTTAACCAATAGTAACCAATGTCCCTAGTCATGTTCACAAAGGATCTCTTTGTGAGAATTGTGAGCTGTTTCCACCAAGTGGCCTGGCTGCCTTTGTCAGATGCAACCGTGAGCCCTCCCTTAAATTAAAAAAGAAAGAGAAAAAACAATGTTTACGACTGCCAGAACCTGAATTTGGAGTTGAAAATAATTAAGGAGCTTACTATCTTGCGTATTTCTTGAATCTGCCTTTGGGTACGCCTGGCATACTCTGAGCTCCTGTATTCATCGATGAGAATTACTTTAATCTGTGCAGTAGCTAATGTTGACAATGGATCTGAATGTGATTCTGTCTCCTTAATGAAGAAAAGGACACCATAAGATCATTATGTAATTTTTTATTTAGACTACTGTTATCGAGATGAATATGCATACCTCGTGTAACCTCATTGAGCCTCTAATGGTGGCGTTTACGCGATCAAAGTCAGAGTTTATACATCTGAGGAAGTGGTCTGAAGGGTTTCTTCTTCTCGGGCAGGGAAATCCAACATCTGCAAAAAACTGTGGATCAATGGTTCAATCACTGCGATCATCCCTTCTCCTTGAACGACGATCGGTACACTAAGAAGATACGATAATTTGTTCCTCTGACAGCTAAAAGTGTTACCTGGGTAGCCAACTTGGCTTCTCCAAAGAAGACGGCCTCTCCGCCGGATAAGAGGCAGAGGTCGTCGAGGAGGCCGAAGACCTCGCTGCTGGGCTGGTGGATGGAGGAGACGATGGTCTTGTTGCCGTCCACCGCGATGTGCTTCAGCGTCTGCACCACGAAGAAGGCGGCGGCGCTGTCGAGCCCGGTGGTGGGCTCGTCGAGGAAGAGGAGCCGCGGCCGCGTCAGAATCTCCAGCGCGATGCTCAGCCTCTTCTTCTCCCCGCCGCTGATCCCCCTCATGTGCCAGTTCCCGATCGCCCGGTCCGCGCACTCCTGCAGGCCCATCTCAAGTATCGTCGCCTCCGCCACCGCTGCCACCTCCGTCTTCCTCATGCCGGCTGGCAGCCGCAGGTGGGCCGAGTAGGTGATGGTTTCCCGCACGGTGAGTGTCCCCAGGAACACGTTCTCTTGCCTCACGTATGCCTGCGCCAATCAATCACTCTGTTCACCCACTTTACAAATTTACTTCCAATTGAACGTAAAATTTCTAAACTGCAAGAACTTACCACAGCTCCATAATCCAACCTTCTCTTTCTTCCGTTAAGCAGCACGCTGCCATGTAAAGCAACATTGTTTCCGAGCCTCCCTAGCGCCAAAACCGACCGACAGAAAAATCAATCGATCCAACCAAAAAAGCAGCAATTGAATCCAAATTAGAGATCTCGATCGGCGAAGAAATCGGTCGAGCTAGCACCTCACCTGCTAAGGAATCAAGAAGCGTCGACTTGCCGGAGCCGGAAGGGCCCATGATGGCCAGTATCCGCCCGGGCACCGCGTAGCCGCTCAAGTCCTGTATCAGCTTCTTCGGCGGTCGGCCGCTGCCGTAGTTGGGCAGCACCGCAGTTAGGTCCTCCCACACCAGGTAGGCCGCCTCTGCCGCGGTGGGTTGCGGCGGCCGTGCGACCTCTCGCGACGAGGCGCGCACTTCTATCTCCATCAATGATCTCCTCTTAGCTCGCTGCCACTGGAACGAGCTGAGCGTGTTCTACAAATATATATCGACTTCAATCAGAACAGCACACAGCTAGCATTCTTCTTTCCCCCGTTTCAAACAACTGTCGTGATGCATGGGCAATGGAAGCGTGAGATGGAGACGCGCGAGTGAATTGAGCTTGTGGCGGCAGCGTCGTCATCAATGGAGCAGTAATGAGCGCAGTAATTGGTTGTTGGACGCTACGTCTTTTGTCGTCAAATGTTTCGGCACCCGACAAACATTTAACACTGCTCCCAGTCAGTAATCTAATTCCCTGAGCTTCACCAGCTCTCTGGGCTGGTGGCCATCGGAGTATCATGGACGAGTAGACTGTAAAACATCATCAACGACCAAGTGGAATTTTTCTGATTACTTAACTTGGAACAATGAATTCCTAGTTCGAGCCGACAGAGATGCAGCTGGTGGACCGCACCGCCGCCCGGCCGTACGTATCACTGCCAATGAAGGCCTACCCATGTGCGAGATCCAAAGCCACGGCTAGCTCGGACCTCGTCCTCTCCCCGGGGCTGCAGCGCCGACGGATCGGAGCTGCTGGCGCAATCCGTGAAGAGCAGCAGGCAG
>JBBMKF010458409.1:0-11623 GCA_037834155.1 Curcuma caesia | reverse complement strand
ATAGTCAAGATAGATAAACTAGAATTGCACATTCTATGTACTCACAGATTGGTCGAGTATGGAAACAAGGCTATGCAAAACCTTTGCGACATTGAACTTGATGTTGGGCACCCTACAAGGATTATAATGTTCAGATGGCTGTGACAATGTAACAAAAGTAGACTTCCATTCTCGTATAACCCGATGATGCATTTACCTGTCCTTCGAGGAAGCAATCACGATGGGCAATAACTTCTCGCTCGTGATATCAGCACCGACAACAGGGGCAAGAAGAGAAATTGCACGTAGAATGGTCATACGATAAAGATAATGCGGGCTATTGATCTTTTCTAGTACCTACAAGGGAAATAAGAGCATTGTCGTCAATATTAACATTTGATTGTGGAACTAGATTTCAAAAGTATCCCTCATTTGTCCCAACTATTTGGGGATAGTTGCATGAATCTTACGCCTCCATCGAACTTTATCTTTGGCTATATCTTTAGTGATCTTAAAAATAATTACATGGACTAACAATTTCTTTAGTCTCCCTCTCTCCCTCTTACCCTTCACTAACAGATTCAACTGTTCTGACAATAGAATCTATTGGTTATTTCAAAGTTATCTTATTGTCTCAATCTCAGTTACCCAGAAAGTAATGTCGCATAAAATCAGAAAAGAACTGATGGTTCAAAGCTCCAAAACAATCACAAATGGGTTTATCAATGTTAGTGTAAGAAATTTCTCAAATTATACAATTCTTCTCTTATGTTAGCTCATAGAATAGACCTTGGCATACTTTCGGTAATTTAGTAAAGCAAAAAAGATGAGAGAAAATCTAAACAAGAGAACTTTTCAGAGGACCAGAACAGAAATACCCTACTTTCACATTTGCAAAAAATATAGGATAAAATCAACACACTTTATCCAGTCATTTTACTATAGCACAAACATCACTTGCAATTACCAGTAAGCTATATCAGGGTTCATAGTTTCCACTGCATTGGTTTCAGGGACAGTCCGAACACCTCCCAATAGATGCTCAAACTCAAATATCCCCTAGCTTATTTGCTCGTTCCGTATCTTCCTGGTCATTCTCACTAAGAGCCAACTATTATATAACTCATGGCATCAATATCCAAATATAGATGATCTCATTTACATATGTAAATGTACCCTATTTCTCTGGATCATAATATTTATAGAAACATTTCATCCAGTATGCGAGGTTGCATTTCAAGATACAAATAGGCGTACTATATTTGCTTAAAAGACTGACTGGAACAACTGTTCTAGATCCGTAACTAAAGTGCATCGCTGAAAAGTAATATATAGTCCCCTAAAATTACAACACAATATTGGTAAAACATCATCATTACAAGCATAGCAAATAGAGGAAAGAGAGAATCCAAAATCAAATTAAAATACAGATGAGAAAGCATAATTGCAGAATGATGCAGATGCAAGGTGCATGAGGTATTAAAAATCCAGCACAGGAATAATGAAATCAAGTACTCTGAAAGCAGACCTCCGGAATTATGTGTTGCATCGCCCATTCTGGACCAAATTCTTCTGCAAGACGCTTCAAGTTATTAGCAGCCGCCTCCCTAATTGAGAAAACCTGTTGAATAGTTGAACATTAAGGTTAAACTGTTCGTGGAATTGTTCGTGACTTCAGATACCTTCCCAACTGATCTGAAATTTATCAGTATTCCTATTGGAAACTGGTACGTAGATAATTGGTTGATGGTTTTCCGATTGTCAAATTATTGCATAATCTATCAAAGTATTCAAGTCTATAGTTGCAAAGGTCCAAAGGGCACTAATTGATTAATACTTACAAAATTAAGAGTTCCTAGGCGCACAAACCTTTTCAAAATTGGAAAAACTACAAGAATATAAATAGCAAGATTTATAGTTGCACATCCAACTAAACAAAGAATCAATATAAACAAGAATGAAAAAACATCAAACTTGTTAGCCAATGAGAAAGTGGTGCAATGGTCAATTCGAGGATACACTATATAACACCATTTCTTAATGGATGAATGAATTTTTCATAAGGTATAGGAGAAACAGATATTCAAGTAAAAAGTTTATAGGAATCAATGGAATATGCTTCTATATTCCTTCCATTGCTGCAGCACAGAAAAATTCACATACCTTATCTTCCAACCACTGCATGCAAAGAGCACCAAGTTTATCATCAAAAAATCCAATACCAAGCTGACTAGCCAGCAAAGGAATGTACTCAATTATGGCAAGGCGTACTCGCCAATGCCTATCCTCAGCAAGCGCAACAATAGCAGGTAATAGAGATTGGGATAATAAATCAATACCAATAACCTACAACAGAACACAAATTCAAACAAAAATAAGGGGAAAAAAATGGAGTACAGGCACATGGCATAACAAGAAATCCTTACCTTAAAAAAATCAATTGATGCTGTTTACTTTTGTAAAAAAAACAATTTTAATATCACTACAGAAGCTTGTGACACTCACTTGAGTACATTTAATAAGAAAAGGCACTCAGCAATTACCAAAACACAAACAGGCTCATTGAAGAAAAGTCATACTTCGATTTTATCTCACAAGAGCAGACATTTTCCATCTGCCAGAAGTTTCAGTCAAATTCTTTCAAGAGAGCAATATGTATATCTAATACTTGTGCATCTTTATTACCTATTATCTGCTGATGAAAATCTATCAAAATTAATAACAGAACATACAGATAACTAGCTTAATGTAACTTGATAAATTAGTGCAACTCAAATATTCTGAGTTTATGCCACCTTAACTAAGTCAAGGGAATTAAAAAAAAAAAAATCAGTTGGTACATATTTCATCTTCAATTCAAAGTTCAGGAAGTACAGTTGCATTCTATGGATATTTTTCCTGCAATTTCATGTCAAAAGTTTCCTTCTGCTAGTAGTTGAAGCCAAATTCTTTCATGAGTGCAATATATTCAGCAGTATTATCTATTGTTTGATCATCGACATCTGACAAAATTAATGGCAGTATGGCATATGGTACCAGAATGATATCTTATTCCTTGTAGTAAAATAGGAAAGAAAGGGAGAGGAAAACTTTCTTTTTCCTTTCCCTCAAAATCAATCTGTCTAAAACAGATTACAAGAATCAATGCAATTGTTTTACGTGCCCAATAAAAAAAATTTTAACATGCCAATTTTTCTCTCTTATATTCACTTTTTATCACTATCCTTTTTCTTTCTCTTGGAAATTTTTGTTCCACCCATGCAACTTAAAAGTCCAAATACATGCAACAACAATTAGCCATGCTAATCAAAACTATTTGAGGTCAGCTATGCGACTTTAATTCCCACATTGAACTCTATGCAAGGCTCTACCTAGTAACATTGAAATTTCTTAGAATTACTTTTAAGCAACATCTTTCTGGAAGAAATTATGCCATGTCGCTAAGATGACTTAGATTTCAAAGAATAAAATAAAAAATAATCTGGAGTTCTGGAAAACAAAAATTGAAATATCTAACATTGAAATATGCAGCAATATCTTTTGCTGCATATTTTCCTTCACAAGAAAATAAAGGAAAGAAGCTTTATGGAAATATCAAAAGAAAAAGAGTTCACTAAGGACTGAATACATTGCGCAGAAATCTAATAATATGAATATGGATCTCAGATTTTGAATCAGATATAACAAAGCCCTTGCAGAGAGAAGGCTTACCTGATTTACTTGATCAAGTTTGCTGATTATATTCAATCGGACATCTGGAAACTCATCTTTGAGCAAAGAAAGGAAAATGGGAAGAAGTTGTTCAATGGTTGCATCCTACAAAAAATCAACAAATTCAATAAGCTTACGGCTAAATCACAAGGAATAGAATACATTATATTTGAATCAGAAAAAGAATATACAGCTGGAGGTTCTACTAGAATGTTAACAGCAACAAACTATTTGTTTATATTAAAAAATGCAACTAGAAAACTAATTCTTCAAAAGAGAACATGTGAAAAAATATGTTCATTGGTATGCAACATCTCATGGGGAGAATAAGAGAAATAGACATTTTAATTAATAACAAGCATCTGTAACGCAAACATCAAAATGATACTGCTCTAATAGTGGAAACATAGGATCAAATAATGAGTTAGATTGATACTATACAAATTCAATGGACAAATGTTAGTAAAGTAGTAATCGAGGCTTCAGAGTTGAAGCCTTGTAATCAAAGATCTTCCGTGTCACTCAATAGGTGACTTGATTTGGACTTTCATGAGCTAGGGATTGGATTAATTTGCATGATACTTATGTGTTCATAAAAGGATGTCATGTTATCCTTTGCTGCTTGCCATGGACCGGTTGGAGGCTTTTCAAAACAATGCATATGACAGATACCAGTTTATCTTGATGGTTATGTAAAATACATTTATTTTATCATGTTAAATTAAAAGCTAAAAGGAACCTGCACCAAGAAATTGATAATATTATTCATCAAATGTTATATATTACACGCTGAACTTCTGTTTAAATACCTTCCCTAGTGTAGGCGCCATGCCCATGATTACTGAAGCAAGAGCTGCACGAACATGCTGAGATGAATCTGTTGATAATTCCTGGATATAGTCACATTGATTAATATAAAATTCACAAATACAACCTTGAGATGCTAAACATGATTATTACGTCACTTTGAAAAGTTGTGGAATCTTGTTAGCACATATACCTTAACACATGGGAGAATATGCTGAATTGCAAGTTGTGGATTCAGGATCCGACAAAATTTTGTCACCTTTCCAGCAGCAGCAATGCGTACTTCAGCCTCATTATCACGAAGAAGACGGACATATGCAGGTACCAAATCAGCCCTTGATCAAGAAAGAGAATCAGGTACAAAATAAAAGGCTGAAGAGGATCTAAAAAATTGAAATGAGAAAGCAAATGCATGCCATGATATCTCACACATAAGTCCTATACCAGCATGCAGAATATACTTCTTGTACCAAGATGGAGACTTATAATAATAGAAAAAATTGAAAGCTCCATGACAATAAAATAATAAAGTGAATATCTAGCAATCAAACACATAAAGCAAAAGATTGTTAACCTTGTCGCTTCAGGACCAACTGCTTCACAAAGCTCGTACAACTGATTTGCAACCATGTAACGTACACGCCAGGACTTATCCTGTTTAACACATTTAAGTATATAAAACTTCTAAGCATAAAAATTATTAGCCCAACAGAAAAAGGGAATAACATAAACATATACACCCTTCAACAACAAAGTATAGTTAGGCAATGAAACATCTATGCAATTGACTAGCAAGCAATAAGCATCATACCTGTGAGAAGTTAGCAATGACAGGAAGGATATGTGCTATACAGTCCTGGGATTCCAGCAACTTCCCAAGTGCTGCACAACCCTCAACAGCCAATAATCGCACAGAATCCTGATCTAAAACACACAAACACACAAGCCTGCTAGAATATTTATGAAAAATTGCTGCCAAAATATCTAACCGATGTCATAACAAGATGTAGCATGACAAAGGAGTGTGTTACCATGTAACCAAAACAATGTAAAGAACTCGTGAAAATCATGTCAATCTTTTAATCCACGAGCAGTATGAAAACATCATCCATCTCATTCCTTGAGAACCCCCACCTTGCGTTAGGAGCATGACTCTGAGGGACAGTGCGAGAGAGATTACTATTTGCACCTATTTGTAACATTTTTCTTGTTTTCCACTGTAATCTTGTTGTAGATATCCACAGTTGCTTGGTTAATAAACTTTTACTTGTCAACTGAGAGGCTCCTATCTAATAACAATCATAGTTTTTCAGATTTACCATTTACCCACTTGATATAGTTCATCCTTGAAGTATGTCAAAACGTACCACTCTTTTAGTCAAGATGTCATCTCCTGCCAATGTGAGATATGTGATTCCCTTAATTGTTCCATGTTGGCTTGAATGCTTTGCCAAAAATTCTCAGTCACTCTAACAAATTTCATTTTGGCAAATTTTGTTGTGCTTGGTTGGCCAAGAAACACCAATCACAATAATTTTGCATGTTCATTAACAAATCTAGCATTTGAATCTAACTACTGGACCAAACTAGGGGAAACACTTAAAATTGTTTTGTGATATCTCCTAACTCATGTAAAATTCCATGTGCATTCCTATTATGACATTTAAGGGAATAAACTCAGTATTCTCTAAACATAGGATGGTACGACAGGAAGCATGTAAAGTTTGGTGATACTCTCGATCAGTTTATGTTGATCAAGTGATCCATGCGTGAAGGACTCTGTCCTTATTGTCAATTTATCAAATGACTTATTAATAGTATTCAAAACTTTCAAGGTTGTCCAATCTAGTTCTCATGATCTACGATCTTCCTTTATAATGTAGCATCTGATTTCAAAATTCTCCAACCTAAAATCTATAAGCTTCGGTCGTGGTAGTAGTGACGGTTGTTGTTGTTGCAATACAATTACTCAATCTTCTTCTCTAACTAGAACTATTATAAAATTAAAATTGGTGGCAAACAATTTACTCAGGTAAACACAAATCTCAAATTAAAGTTTCCTACTAACTAGAATTATTGTGAAAAATTAAATTCCAAATGATATTTTCTTCCCTCTCTTGAAAACCAAAATCTAAAATCTAATTTTCTTTACATATAGCTAATAAATCATAAATTTCCTATTTCCATCCTCAAAGGAAGATGAATAAGGGCATTAAGAAAGACGCTACATTCATATCTAAGCATTTTGCATTTCCTGTGAGGAGAAAAATGAATGAGAACATCTCGAGCCAATTAGGATTACACTGCAACTCATAAGAAATTAAGAATAGAATGTGAACACCACTAATTGCAAGCTTACTTGGATGGATAAATAGGAGAAAAGAGGGGAGCCCCCCCCCCCCCCCCCCCCCACCACACACACACAACACACACACTTTCTTCCCTCTTATTCATCCACCCATCTAAATGGGCTCAAAAGAAAAGCTGTTGTCAACAAATCATGGTCATGATAACCCCCAACTATTTAGGGTTGGCTACATGGATTTTATCTCTTCATTAATCTCATGTTGTATCATTAACAGCATGCAATATTTTAAATGACCACTAAAAGTATTGCCTAGAATTTTCTTGGTCTTAAGTACCACTCACATATTCAACCATAGTTGATTGCCATATATAATAAATCTATTAATGATATTATTATTACTAACTATAGAATTATCAAGGTCTTTGAAAATACTGATATTATCTTAACCAATATATTCTTTGTCAGTATTTCATCTATTAGAGTTACACCTAACCATACCCAAAAAATAATATATTTTTTCTATTTTATCTTTTCTAGTAACCTAACACATGCATATTAGTGTTATTATCTTTGTTTTATCATTTTTTTATGCCAAAATTTTGACAGCTCATTAATTTGATAAAAAAGGACAAGTCAAAACATACTTATTATTACCCATAGACAGAATGATTATTGATAGCAAACTGGCATACTTATTAATATCAGCATAAAGTTCAGGAAAGTTGAGCATACTGAAAAGAAAATGATTCGCCATCTAAGATTCACAAACAAAAAATTGTGTTTCATATAAGCCAACAGAGCATGATGTAGCAAGGTTGTAATGGCTAAGCCATCTTAGTCTATCCTTATCCAACAAAGCTAGCTGATGCTGAAATGGAAATAGAAAGGGAAAAATGATATCCAGGTGCTCAAATCAGAGTGTATAATAGAATTACCATCCTGAGTTAGGTCCTCGAACATGGACATGATGTCTGACTTTAGATGGCTTTGTTCAAGAGTAGCTGCAAATTTTCCCAGATTGGAAGCAGCAGCTCGTCTGACCATAGGTGTGTCATCTTGGCACAATTGTGCAAAAATGGATCTAAGTTCTGCTTTCAATGGATCTGTGGCACTTGGATAAACAACATGAAAGAGACCACAGGAGGAGACACGAGCAGTGAACCACTCACCAGCTGCTAGCCTCTGAACATATGGGGGACACAGTGAAAAAATGAGTGAGAAATACAAGAACCTAGAGTCTAAAATATCCTAAGAAGTCAAGTGATAAACTTAATGTAAATCCCTCAAACAAGTCAATAGCAAAGAAACTTACGCTTAGGTGGCTTAAAACAATGACCTGCTGGGGTGAGCTTATCAAAACATCACATTTATCTCCAATATTTCATGTGAATGAGCAGATATGGCACTCCACAATAATATCTTAGATGCAAGAATCAAATAGATAATTTTTACAGAACACATGTAATGAAACATAAAGTATAAGAAAAATAATGTAACAACATATCTCATTTCAAATTATTCTCTTTTTTACAATTAAAAAGTTGTCTTTTATCAAAGCTGAAATTGATTTTACTTTGTCTCAATTAGAGAAGATTAAAATAAATTACAAATTTATGCTAAACTAAAATTTTCAACAGTGAGACAAGAAACTGCAATTTAGCCACATGTTCGATGTTTAATTGTGAAAAAAGTTAAACTAACTGACTTCCTTGTTGAATGCTGTAGAGTCTATAACCTCTAATGAAAAGACCAATAAATAAAACATATGAATATTATTTAAAATGATGTAGACGAACCAGAGATATAAAATAAATAATAAATATATAGCTCTTTGTGGGTGTAATTTCAGTTCTTCTGTAATACTCTTTAGTCTTTTCAATTTTCATGTCGCTCACAAATTTTATGTATGATCCCCTGAGAAAAATTAATATGAACCTACATATAATAGAAAGAACTTCCCTGCATGAATGAACAGAAAAAACTAGGGAGAATTATTAGTCATTAATTCTAATGGAAATTGCTAATAGCCCTACTAATAGTAGAATACCTAATCATACCTTTACTAAAGGAATAAACCATTCTGCTAGATCACTTTCCTTCATTTGTGCTCCAATACGGCAGAGTGATTCCACTGCTTTCTCCCTAACACAAGTTTCCTCTACAGTGCATAAAGTTTCAAGAGGTGGAAGCAACACATGCGCGTGTTCCACACCGCCAACATAAGGAATAAAAACACCCAACTCTTCTGCCATGGCAAGAAGAACTTCATCGTCGTCATCATTGTTTTCACTAAGAAATGGAATTAATTCTTTTCGGGTCCTTTCCTCCCCAAGAGCACGTGCAATGATAGAAAGCCTACGGATAGAGTTTAGACGCAGCTGAATGTCTTCATTCTTCAATTCATCAATCAGTATAGCAATTGGGTATAATGGCTCATCATTCGCAGCCATATGACTCCACTAGCCTTAAAACTGTTAAAAGGAAAAAATGAAGTATCAGGACAAGCTAAATGGCAATATAGAAAGTTCAAAACCACTCAACAAAAGTTACTAGATCCTTCTTGAATGTGTTTATTCAGCCTTTAGATTTATCAGGTGCCAAAATCAGCATGAAAAGAAGTGCTTTTTTAACATGAATTTATCACATCATTGAACTATATGCAAGGGTATTAATAATAATATTTAGATCTTTTAAATCATTGTTTGTTGCATTAAATGGAATTTTCTTAAATTTCCCTCTAACCATCATGTCATTAACTAATAGATTCAATTCATCAACCTATACATCCTTAAATATGTCTATACAATCTTGATGTATTTTCCAACACCTAGTCACATCTTGGAGCTATAATTAATTGCCTCTGAATAGTAATACTTTATTTTATCTTTTTTATTAGTGTTACACATCCATCTTATCCTACTCATGTCTATACACTAACTTTTTTAATGTGACGTTTCCTAACTACCTGACATTCAAATCCAAGAAATATGGCTAGACATACCGTGTCAGCCCACTCATGATTAGTATACTAACTTTTTTAATGCAAGATTTCCTACCTACCTGACAGTCGAACCCATGAAATATGGCTAGATATACCAGCTTATAATTTTTCACCACTTTTAACCTATGGGGCACTTGACAATAAAACTCTACCTGTTTTAACAGCTCACACTATTTCATTAACAATATCTCTGTTTTGATGCAACATAAAATCGAACATTTCTTAAAATCTTGTTTGGAGGGATCTCGTCTCCATCCATCCATTTCTTTCATATTGTTGGATTTACATTCACATTTCATTCTATAGTTATATTTATATTCAGTTCTATTTATTTTAAAACATTTGATTTTTGAAGTTTCACTCCACATTTTAAAGTTAATGCAATTCATGGGTCCAGAAGTTACAGATACTCTTTAAATTTCCCTACACTCCTCCAAAACTAAATGGAACTGTTAGAGTTATCAATTTTAAATCAGCATTGAACTAAGCCTTATGAAGTGCAATGAGATTATTTTTCTGACCAAACAAAAATCAGCTTATATGCAAACAATTTTGAACACGCTAAATAGATAATACTAACCATACTGCTTGGCAATAACTTACGAGTCTCTGAAAAAGAAATGATTTCCATTGAATTTCTCAAGAACATCAATTTTGTAAATTTGTGCATAAATCTAGTTTGCTAAGTAAAATTAAATTGGATTGCTTCCAAGGGAGAAGTTTTATGAAATGGAAAAAGACAATCAAGTTACTCATTTCTCAACATCAGCTTACTAATATCAGCATCTTGAATTCAGCCTCCAATACAATTGATCATCAAAATGCAGTTCAATTCGATAAGGCACAACTAGACAGATCCATTGATTGACTTAATTTTTACTTTTTTGGACTAGTCGTTATACTCTCAAATTGATCAGATTGTTTTGTGCAATTTTTCACTAATTCCAACTACTGGTGCTTCAGAAAGAGTTCTTCTGCAATTAACATTACAAAATTGAGGTCATGAAATCACATGGGAAATCATTATACTAATCGTTGTCTGGTTACCCCTAGAATGATAAAAAAAAGTATCGCATGACAAAAATTCTTCTTTCTTCGCAAATAAACTGAAAAGCAGAAACCAAAATCAACGTTCCAATGTTATTCCCTTCACTATGATTGATTCAGCCATTCCTTCAGAAGTAAAAAATAGCAATACACTTATAATGCACATAGATCTTGAGAAAGAGAAAGAGAAAAACGTTCTCCTCTCTAATAATAAGCCTGGAGTTATGATCAACTACTGAAAAGCAAAATAAACATAAAAATGTGCGAAATCTACCAAAATCGAAAACATAGGCAAAAGAAAGAAGAAAAAAAGGAACAACTAGAAAAGGAATTGATAGCTCAGAAGGACTGATTCTTACCGCTTGATCCAGATCCTCTCGTTGTCGCAACGAGCCGGCGTCGCAAGCGGCGAGGGGAAGAGGAGAGGAGAGGAGAGGAGAGGAGGAGAGAGAGATTGGCGGAGGGAGGAAGAACGGGAACGCTAGGGCAACGACGAAACCGTGGCGGACTGGGTGGGAGAGCGGTGGGCCACTCTGTTCCTTTTTTTCTGCTTCTGTCGGAGATTGACCTTCAAATTTTTGCTTTTTTTTTTAATTATAAAAATATATTAAAAAATCAAGAAGTTAAATAAAAAAATATTAGTTTAATAATTTTTATTTGTAAAATTTGTAGTGAAATAAGAAATTTTGTATCCATGTCTGAATATTTAAAAGTATTTCATTAGTCGGTAAAGATTTTTTTATATAAAAGTATTTTATATAAAAAATAAT
>JBBMKF010458399.1:0-11624 GCA_037834155.1 Curcuma caesia | reverse complement strand
TATAACTCTTCAAATCTGATGGCTAAGGTTAAAAGATCTTTAAAGGGTTATACCCTTTCAAAATGAACGATCCAGATCAGCCCTCACCACAGGATACTTACCTCTTCACCAAGTATATATACATCCCCTTTCTATTGGAAACTCATCTCATTCAATCTTTGTAATCCATAGCATAGCATTTGAGCATCCTCTGCATAAAGAGTCTGAGAAGCCTACGAGAAGGTTCGCCGGTCTCGGAATTTGGAGTGCTACTATTCTGAGGCGATCGTCGTTGTATCTTGGGAACGAGTTGCTGCTATCCGTTAGTACCGTAGTGGAGCAATATCGTTTACGGAGATAGTATCGAACACTAGCATCGACGATACATATCAGTTTGCGTACTCCCGGAGCTACCGAAGACAACAAAAGGCCATCAAACTTTTGATCCTAGGAACCCTAATCCTGCAATGGCATCTCAAATCTTGAACTTGGGGTCGAATCGGATCTGAAAACTCAGCAGAAAGGATCTCTCGAGCTCAAACGAACACTTATGGACGGTGAACGAGCAAGTAAATGCCTTACCCAGAAGCTACTTCATCGGCGAAGCACAATCAATCAGATGTTTTGAGTATTTAGTCAGCTACACCACTGCAAAAGATGAAAAGATGGAAAATTCAAGAGATTCCACATCAGCTATCATCCAGATCTCGGAAACCCAAAATGGCGATGAGGTGGTAACCGAAGAGCGAAATCGATCCCATAAATTCATAAAATTATAAATGTTACAATGCATATTTAATATATTTAAAAATATTTATATTATAATAATTATAAAATCAAAAAAATTAACTTGTTCATCTAATATTCTTATTATAATAATTAAAAAATTATAATTAATATAATTACAATAGTAACAATTTCATAATTATTATAATATAGATTTGTCATATATTCATATAAGAGAAATGATACTTACCATGAAATGGTAGCATGACACTCACAATTGCATGTCCCACTGCATGCCAGTGGGGCCCACTGTCAATGTGAGTGTCATGCTACGATTTCATGCTATGATTTCATGTTGTGTATCATCACTTTTCATATAATTGACTGAAATCTGAATAATTCATGATTTAATGGGTGTGATAGTTGATAATAACATAGAATTTATATTTTAAAAAAATAATCTATTTTAAAAATTAATCAAGTAAAATATAAATATTTAAATTATCAAAAAAAAATCCTCCGGTATTTTTTTATGCGAGGATTGAAAAATATGAAGAAATACTTTCTCAAGTTTTGAATTTTGATCCAGATCCGACGCATTGCTCAAATTGCTCTAAAATGTCGGCAGAATCAGTCCAAAAGATGGGAGGAAGCTCCAAAGTCCTTGCGCTATTAATGCTATCTACGTGTAAAAAGGTCTAAAGTCTTTAGGTTAGCGTAAGAATAGAATCTTCCGAGTTCCCACCTTTGTCCCTTCTGCCCACCCATCTTCGGCCGGTCCATCACCTCGCCCACCTTCCAATTACATCAATTGCCTTCCAAACCGACCGCGACGGCGAAGCACCGCCCCCTGGTGAACTCTTTTCCCGCCGTGATAAAGAGAAGATATATGATGCACTATTTGATTAAAAGAACCAACTTGATTTGCTAACAAATTCGATATGATGTTACAATCCGAGAATGAAATTGATCGGTCTCCAGGTTTATTTAATTTATTATCAATCACCATCAGTATGCATGGGGATGATGAGAACAGTATGAAAGGATTAATTATTCGCATAAGAGGAGGAGATTAAATTACATGATGGAGCAGCCGTAGGAAGGCTCGTCCTCGCAGACGATCTTGTAGCACGGGTAGCTGCCATAGTACATGGGCTGAGGCGGCAGGGGTTCTACCACAGGTTGTGGTGGCGGCGGGGCGGCGGACACGTGGCCGCATGAGCAGCAACGGCAGCACCCGTGGTGCGGCTCGTAGCAGGGGCACGGCTGGTAGCAGCAGGGCCACATCGGGGCCGGATAAGCCCACATCGGAAATTTCAGCACCAACTCCTTGGGCGGTGGTTCGGGTGCGGGTGGAGGCGGTTCTGAGGCGGGTGGGGGCGGTTCGGGAGCGGGCGGTGGCGGTTTGGGGGCGGGCGGTGGTGGTTCTGGAGCGGGAGGCGGAGGTTCAGGGGCCGGAGCAGGCGCAGGCGCAGGCGGTTCGGGCTTGGGAGGGGGTGGAGCAGGTTCAGGCGGGGGAGGAGCTGGTTCTGGCGGAGGCGGTGGTGGTGGTGGGGGTGGTGGTGGGTCTGGTTTTTTGATCTCGACGTCTTTGATCACTTTGTAGGCCATGCAGCAGAGCTTCTTGATGAAGCAGTCGGGGTTGAAGGCGCCGGAGACCGTGACGGTGTTCTTCTTCTCATCGTAGGCGATGGAAGTGATCTTGAAACGCTCTAAGAAAGATACACGGATTCCCATAAAAGAGAAAGTGATGAATAAAATTGCTAACTTTGTTCATCAATACTCTGAAATATAAGAAGCCAGTAATGCATATACTTACTCTGGAGGTTGCACAGAGTGCTCTTTATCTTCTTGGAGCAGCGGCAGCATTCGAGGTCGACCTTTATGATAACTGTGGCGATCTGTGAAAATTCAGAGCATCAACAAAATATGCTGCTTCGTGAGTCAAAAATAGATTCAGTTCGTTAGCCGATTGCACATCTATCGATCAGAACATTAACGGATCAGAATTAAGAGCTTCAAAAAACAACAAACAAACAGAGGAGCTGCGCAATTAAGTACCTTTTGCTCTTTCCCTGCCATCTCTTGCAAGATCTTAAATCTGAATTGAGTCTGAGAGGATAGAAGAGGATGGGAGCTGGCTCTGTCTTTATAGATTTTGTTTTTAACTCATATATATATTTTTAGCGGTTGGCAAACCTGATAGCTCTGTAAGGTACCCTCACCTTTCTTGATGGCGTTCATAGCATGCATGATTATATAACTTTGCCCTCATTGTAGCTCTTTTAATTGATTCTGATGGAATAATTAAGGATTACTGTGGCCTGGACCTGTACAATCTAATCGGATAACCTTGCTTGTGATTTGGACATCACCTTTGGCCTGTAATCTATATGCATCAGTTTGGCACCAAACGTAGCGCACTAACCTTGCCTAGTCAATAATCACTATATAATAAAAGATCATTGCTGAGTAGGATTTCTGTTTGTTTCTAGCTTTAAAGATACTGCAGGTTCGTAGTTCTTAAGTTACGTCTTGAGGAGTTCCAACCCTGCTTCAAAAGCTCTTTAGTGCAAATGGATGGGTGCAAAGAGAGGTTTTCTATAACATGCATGCAGAGTCTTTTACCTTTTTTTTTTTACTTAGCTTTAGCCATGCCAACTAGAATCACGTTACGTGTTTGCTTTGCCCATATATGTCTGAGTGAATGTGTAATACTTGTTACCTCATCGTTACTAGGCATCAGATAATCACCATGCAGTATGATCATGTTTGGTGAACGATCATATCTCTTAGTGAAGACGGGAGACAGAAGCACCTCAGCAGTTTCTTTAAAGCCCAAAAGAGATACAATGACACAACAACGTAGTTAAGACGCATCTAAGGGCCTCCTCAAGTGGCTCATTTGGTCATACATCACTTTCTCGTATGCAAACAATCATTGTGAAGAGATATGAACAAAAGTATGGATGCTCTACCGCTGTCAAATAGTTTACACCATTAAAATCTTATTGGTTAATGAATGTGACAATGATATGACTATTTTTTTTTCCAATAATTGAATTTAAGTCCTGAAAAAAAAGGAAATTAAAAAATAAATAAAACTAAAAAAAATATAAAAGGAAAATGGACGGTTTGAATGAATAAGGGTTAGAGCTGGGCCATTGCAATCTTATCCACTTGCCAAGTATTGGATTGAAGGCATTTCCCAGCATCCATGGCATCTCCTACTCCTACACAACAGAGACATGGCTCATCTCTCCATCTCCGCCCTTGCCAATGCCTTTCTTTTCCCCAAATCACATCTTCTCTCGTCTTCTCATCCTCTTCCTGCTCCGACGACAAGAAGAAGAATCACAAAACCGGGCAAAATCCATGCAAACATAGGTATAGTTTAGCATGCATGAAAGAAAGGGTAGTAACTAAATTAGCTCTTTTTATGTCTCAAAATTCAAGGTTTATTGTTTCGGGTATATGCAGGCGGAGCAGATGGAGAGACAAAGCCTCGTAAGAAGAAGTTCATCTCCAGGGAAGAAGAGCCAGATCAGTAAATTTGCTCCCTTTCTCCTGAAAAATTTCTTTACCTACATGCTATTAATTTACTTCAATTCCAAGAATTACATGTTTTTTCAATGAGTTAACATTTAGCTCAATTAATTGTAAAAAGAAATTAAAAAAAGTTAATTATAAGCAAGAAAAACACAATTTTGGATTTGAATTTTTGCAGATATTGGCAAACAGCAGGAGAGAGGGAAGGAGAGAATCCCATGAAGACCCCTTTGCCTTATATCATAATCTTTGGTATGTCTACTCCTTTTGTTATCTTAGCCATTGCCTTTGCCAATGGCTGGATCAAGGTCCCAGTGAGGTGATGAGTATGAGCTAGATCGAGTTGGAGATGAACATATATATATATATATATATATATATGTAATTGGAATTAAAATTAAGGAGATGAATATATATATGTAATTAGTATTTTCTCCAACATTGCTGGAGTTGGAGATGAACACTTAACTTTTCTTATTCATAGCAGAACAAGAAAAAGGGAAACTTGTTTTCTGATCTTAGTATGCAATGCAGTCACGTTTTGATACACTGGTACGAAGAAGATTTGGGATTTGAAAAATGGAGTCCCTGCACCTGCTTGTCGATGAATATACATATATTCTACATTTGTTCCGGTCCGAAATTAAGGAATAGGATGACTCAGCAAAATAACCACGGTCAGAGTACTTTTGACCGGCTGGATATAAGTTATAGGTTGGTGCATTTTAGCATATCGGCTTCTGATCAATAGGTCGGTTGTTGTAAAGTCAGCTTCCTGAGAGGTCGGTTGTTGCAAGGTTGACTTCTATTGTCGAACACCACAAAGATCTTTGGACAGAGGTCGAGGTTCAGAAAGATCGAAGGAAGATGTTAGAATGGGACAAAGACGAGTCTTGATAAAGTCCTTCCAACATTCAAGTTAGATCTTTGAGACTAAAGACATAAATAAAAAGTAAAGAAAGTAGAACATATTGAAATTGCTTACCTTGATATTATAACCGATTACGTTTAAATAGAGAGTGAAAGGATGACTTTAATTCCCATTTCCCAAAGGGCATACTTCTTCCCTTTCAATCGAGAAGACACATCTCTTTCCTCTTGGCCAAGAAGATACATCTCTTCTCTCTTGACCGAGAGACACTATCTCTTGATGATCAATGCTTTAATTAGGAGTGCAAATTCGGATGGATTCAGATTAAGTAGAAGCCATGGTATTAAAAAAAAATAATTTCCAATTTGAATCTGACCTAAATTCTAAATTAATTTGAAAATTATATAAACTCAAATTCAAATCCAGACCAACTCAAATAACTTGACTAATTTAATCTTATTTTTTACTATAAAATATTATTATTTTATTATTTAACAACTATTATTAATTATTTTATAAAAAATAATTATTTAAAAATTTTAAATCTTTTACAAAATAAATATTAAACAAAGAAAATAATTTATAATACCAATATAAAATTAAAAAATCTTGGAGAATCATTACTCATCCATTTACTCCTCATTCTTAATTCAAGTTAATCTAAATTCAATTTAATTCAATCAAAAAAAAAATTGGATCAGATTTCGGGTCCTAACTCATTTGATCCTAACTCTAAAATCTTCAACCTTAACTCAATATATTTTTTTAATCGACTTGAGTCAGATTGACTGATCAAATTTATTTTTGACACCCTTTAACTTTAATAGCTGTCATGCCGAATCAAATTTCTAAATTGCGATGGACCAAACTCAGATGGATTTGACTTAACTCGATCAAAGTTTGGTTTGATTGGACTCGAATTCATCTTGATTATATCTGAGCTCGGATTGATTGGACCCAAGTTCGTCTTGTCTTGATTGTAATTCAGTTATTTTTGATTTGATAACATGTGGTGCTGACTATATCCGCCACGTCATTGGAATTGGAATCCTGCCCCGTAGGCACTCAATTCGCCGGTAGTCTTGACTCTATTCTCTCACTTTATAATCGTTCTCTACTCCATAACTCATAACATTAACGCCGCCACTCCATAACTCATAATAAGGGGTAGATCATCACCAATTAACGCCGCCACTCCATAACTCATAACATTAATGATCAGAAAGAAGTGATAAATTACTCAACTAAAGAAGTTTAATAACACGTATCTTCAATTCCCAGAGTAGGTCAAACTGTAATTAATTCAAGATCTTTACTATAATGAATAATCTCTCCCTTATTATTAGAAGAAAATCCAAGGGGATAGAGATCTTAACATAGAAAAAATTTAATGCTGGTACCAAAATACATATGGAGATTTACATGATTTTGCATGCTTGAGAGACTAGTGCCATTGGCGACCAAAATATTATGTAGGCTTTCAAGTGTTTTCAAGTTAATTATATGGCCGGGCAGGCTTCTTATTTTGTTCCTCAAAAAGCTTTTGGTAGTCATTTTTGCACGAACAAAGCTTTGACATTCATCATCCACTCAATGTTGGTTTCACCTTCAGACTTTTTCTCCCTTAGACAATTTTCACAGACATTAATTTGTATGAAAGCAAAGTACTTAGATTGCACAAACTCTTATTCAATGCTCAGTGCTCTGTGCCAACTATTGAATTAAATTCGTAATTTCACCGTTTCCGCAAATTAAGTACGGTAAAGCAACAGAAGACCTTCGACAAAATTGAGAATAAAATATACAAAATCAAGTGATTAATTAACCACAAGAATTTACTAGCTGCATCCATCAGAATAATTCACTATTTAACAATTTAGAACCGAGCTATATACGAACACGTACAACCGACATTGCTTGAAGAGTTTTAGGTTTATCAAGGTCATTCTTACATGATTTGACTGATTTTCCTTAACTTCTTCATACTACGTACTTTTATCTATAAGATCACCTAATAGAACTACACATCGTCCAAAACGATGACAATTTTAAATCATCAATCAATCCAATATATTAATTATATTCAGATTAGAAATAGTGCCTGCCATATATATTGTCGTTTACTCAAATTGTCACTCCTGTATATATGTGCATAGAATCCTCCGGCCATTTTACTGGATTTGTAATTGGATACGGAATCATCTTTAAACCAGGAGGATGCACGCCGTGGGGTATATATATACTAGCGTCGGCTGCCATGCACGCACGTACGTACGTACTCTGTAGCCTGTAGCATATGACGTCGCGTAGGTACAATGCAAGCACAGTAGCAAGGCATCCATGCATGTACACTGCGATGTGGGATATGGCATTAGATACGTTCACTGCATGCGCATGAGCGAGGCATGCACGTACTGAAGTACCATGGCGAGCTAGCGAGCCACTGAGTGAGCCTTCCCCCATCAATATCCATCAGACCGCGTGCTGCTAATTCTCTAAATATACATGGACCACTTGTTCACCCGATCAATCCTCAATGCATTAACTGTTTGGTCTAAAATGATGTCCGGATCTTTTCCAAAGGGACTGAAATGCGACTGAAATTTCTGAACGTTTACTGAACTCGATTAATATTCCACTGATAAAGTAGATGGGTCCGTCCATAAGTTTCCTGTGGCCCATTCAATCTAAAACCCAAGTGGTAAATCATCAATGTCGCCTCTGGGCCCGCTCCTGGCGACCAAAAATGAGTGTTTTTAGTGGGCCCGACCCGATCTACACGCAAAAGGTAAGGTGCGTCATGTGGGCTTCCATTATAATTGTTTTTTACTGATACATTTATAAAAACCATTAAATGTCGTAGCCATATCGGAGATGGCAGTCTATTAATGGAAGTGCCTAAAAAAAATCGTTCTTCCCTCCCGACATTTCGGTACGATACGATAAAAAAATAATGCTTATAAAAGATACAGTTTCATGCTTATATGACATATTAAAAAATGGGAAGGTAAATACCATGCGATTATGCGAATGCGATAAATAATAATTATGACTCCCTATAAAACGGTGCGTTGTCTACGCTTGCCTGCCTAACTCCACAACACACCCTCGCATCGACTCCTCGCGCCTTCCCTCCCCTTTCAATTTCCTGCTCTTCGCTCTTTCCTTCGAAGTTCGATCCGCAGATCTTGCACCGATGTCATCGGGGTCGCCACCGCAGCGCCATGGCAAAGGGGATGGAGAGGAAGGTGCCTCCGCCTCCGGAACCCGCCTCGGTGGCCGCCGCACCGACTACCCTTCGTCGTCGCGGCAGCGATCCGCGGACGTGGTCTGGCCGGAGCACTTCGTCGAATCCGTCGCAGCTCATGTCGCCGATGACGCTGCCCGATCCTCCGGCAGACTCGCTGCGGCGCCTGCCGTCGTCGCCATGTTCCAGGTTCCAACCCCTTCCCTAACTCGATCGTTGTTTAGGTTTTGTCCCTGAAGATCGATATTTTTTTTTTGAAGCGTTTGGAATTTTGAACTCATTACTGTCAGCGTAAAATAGTTTTGAAAGATTGGCCCCAAATGAATGTTCTATTGGAATGACCTAGCTATATGGTCGTGCAACGATGGAGAGGTTCTTTTCCATGGAATGCTTTCATATTTAGGCGTCCATCAGATTGTTTTTTTGTTCCTGATACTTTCCTTTCCTTCGTCTGTGTGTATGTGGTTCGTCTTCGGTCGGTATTTATGGGGAGCGGTACCTCCCTATTTGCGCTGCGGAAGTAAAAGGAAGAGTTGCTTCTGCTACTACTACGCTCTGGTGGTATCCACCACCCATGGCTACTAGCTGTTGTCCCGCCTTAACTTGTCGTCTGCATATCTTTTTTTCCTCCATTCTCTTCCTTCACAAACTTTTCGTGTGCATTTCTTCTTTATTTTTGTTCTCTATTCTCTTTCTTCACATTTGTTGTTGATTAATGGCTGGCTTTCGCTGCTCGGTTTTGCCCCTCACAGTGGATTTAATTTACAACGGGATTCGAGTCTGCATCGCCTCTTCTTCCACTGCTCTCCTTTCGTCTGCCATTTGCTCATTATTAATGTTGTTGGCTGCTCTCTTTATCTCTCTGTGGCGGTGTTCTGACGAGGGGACTGGGCAGTAGAAGCAGGTGGACGGGGAAGGTGGGTGGGTAGCGTGTGGTGCTCTGTTTTCTTTTGACCCTCGCCTCTCTCTCTCTGCACCCGCCTTTACTCGGTCTTGACCCATCCCCATCGCTGCTTTATGTACTCGCGCTGGGTTTGCTTTCAGAGGAAAGGAAATAAAAATAGACCGAGCTCGGGCATGGCACCCACTGCGTTGTGATGGGATTTAGATGGGAGTAAGAAGCGGCTGCGAAGGCGCTGCCGCGGGCGCCGTTAGCAGACGCGCGTCCCTTTCAGATCCGTTTTAGTCCTTTTCTATTGGGCCGAGGGGAAGTTTGATACAAACACTGACCATCTTTTTTTGCCCGCCACTTTCCGGCTAATGCTCTGCATGCCCCTTCATATTGCCCCTTCATAGTATGCGAGACACTGATATCCCTCACTCAGACTATAATAATCGTCTTGATCGAATTCAAATTAATAAAAAAAATTCTACGGATTGAATATTTGCTTGCTGGTGTTGTTGATTTGATTAAGAAAAAACAAGACGTGGGGGATTGGAGTTTGTTGGCCATTTTTTACGGCGTTCATTGGAAATGAAAATGTGGGGGAAAGAATCTGCACGGGTTGTGTTTTTTCTAGCGCGCATGGGCTCGCGGGCTGACTACTCGGATAGCTTGCTTCCTTGCGCACCATACTCGATCTCCATCCTCTCTCCGTGCTATCGCCCTTTCCACAGTGCTGCAGGAGGATTCCCATTTTGTCCTCTCATCTCCACAGTGCAGGCAGGGATAATATCCGTATGTGTCTCGGTCAACCACTCTTAGCCCACTCTCATCCCAACTTAATTTCTGATCCTGCCGCCTACTGATGGGTGATCATTACCTCTCTTTAATATCTACGATAGAAAGTGTGTTATTGCATCCCATCTTATCCATCTCCTGCGTTGTTTGCAGTGATGTGTTTAAGCAAGTTTACATTTTACGGGGAGGTCAATTATGTGTAATTAATAGAAAATCAGTAGTCTTGTAGCCCAGTACAACCTAGCTAGTTCTAAGTCCCATCACAGCCGCAATGCCTTTATGCGAAATCCAACTCCGGGGCGTGTTGTCGTTTAGTAAGTTTACTTTTTGTTGATGGGACGCAGTAATGCCCATCAGTAAAGCAATAGTGATCATCACAGACGAGAGATCGACTGGGATGGTACATACATTTGGTACGGTTTACATGAGATGCAGCCTCCATTTATGGCCTGTGAATTCCGCGATCCGTGGATGGGTGGCTAGGTTTGGCTTCCTTTCTCAGGGCAGGTGTAGGTGTAGGTGTAGGTGTCGCGACGGAGCTCAGCATGCGTGACGATGTTCCACGGGAGCCCTAGGAAGCAAAACATCAAATACCTTTTAGGCGATTCCATCACATCATGTCTCTCCAAAGGATGAAACCAGCCGCGTACACTGACTAGCTAGGATTTTCAACGTACTATGACCTGCACGATATCTAGATATGGGTTGCTGGAACAGCAATAGTGCAAGACCCGCAGCAGTACGTCATGGCATGTTGTGGTTTAAGGGTGGGCCAAGGCAAGGCTGAAAGCTGCGCCCTATGTGCTTTCGATTTCATAGCTGTTGCTCTTTGTTTTGCTCGAGCCATGATTGAACTCGGGCATAGAATATAAAGAAGAGACGGTAGGGTGCAGTGGAGATGAGATGTGATGAGTCGTGGGTGAACTCTGTTCGATAAGGCATTCTGACAAGGAGTTGCAGAGGGATTCACGGGGTCCTATTATAACAGTGACAAATCGACGCAAGTAGCGAGTGGATTCTTCTTATGCCAACAAAAAATTTACTTTAATGAGCATTCCTTCCTGGTCCTTGGCCTGCTATGGTTCTTCTCTTTCCAGCGGCACGAATGGGAAAGATATTAAAAGCTGCTGCTACTACTGCGTCTGCTGCCGCAGCCTGCGTTTATGCCCGCCCAACCATATCTAGTCGCAACCTACGCTGGACCTTGAACGATGAGCTTCGTATCTGGACCATATAGAGTGGAGTGGAAGCAGAGGATCTGCTGGTTTGACGAGTGTTTTGGTTAGTTAAGTGAGGTCCAGCTTCGCTTCGTTTGCTGAAGCTTGCAAGTACGGGGCGAGAGCCCCACGACCTTGAATGCGTAGCTGATGTGCTTTATAATCGGACATCCTTTTTCTTTTTGTTTGTTTGGAGATCTAGAGAGATGTGCCTCCATATATTCGCTTTGACCGAGTCCTAATTATAGTTCCAATTCATCACATATCTATATATATCTATACAGGAATGATATCCTGCGCGCTCTGTTTACGCGCCTCGTCCGCGACATCTGACATGGCGAGGATTTTTACTGT
>JBBMKF010458388.1:0-11624 GCA_037834155.1 Curcuma caesia | reverse complement strand
CCCCCCCCCCCCCCCCCCCCCCCTCCTCGCCACTGGCGGCCGATTCCGGTCGAATCACGGCCGATTTCTGACCAAATTCCGATCGGAGATCGGCTGAGGAAGGACCGCCGGCGGTCGATGGTCCTTCCTCGGCTGGTCTCCGACCGAAATTTGGCCAGAAATCGACTGCGATTCGGTCGGAATCGGCTGCCAGTGCCGAGCGGTCAATTTTCGATCACTTTCAGATCGAAATCTGACGCCGGGCTGTGCGCCGGCGAGGTGCGCGTCCATTGGGCGTGATGTGGCTGTGGCGGCCGGCAATGGTTGGACGGCAATGCGGCAGTGGCTGAAGTAGGGCTGGATCGGGTGGAAGCGCACAGGAGCGTACGAGGTAGACCGTAGGATCAAACTCTCTCTATATATATATATAATTCGGGCTACAATTAAATTGGGACTGAGTGAGTAAACACTCCACGTGAAAAACCTATTGAAAATAAGAAAGATTATAATATAATTGGAAATCAATCTTTATCCCATCAAAAATCTATCATAGTCAATTCAGCCATCATTTAGTTGTAGAATTAGCTCCTATTTAATTAGTTTATCAAATATTGATTGATTGTCAAATCAACCATGCATTAATTACCTGTTAAATCAGTCAATTAAGAAAATCTCTTCCTTTCTTGTAGAAAACTTATAAAGTTTTTTTTCACTACTTTATTTATTCTCAACCAAGAAGGACAATTTTCATCTCTTGTCAGAGAAGTTTTATTTTTCTTTACAATACTCTCCTCGTAACATATCTAGTGAATACAAACATGAATTTTTTAAAAGGGATCGATGCTTTGTCTTGTGCAATCCGAATTCTAAAAAAAATTAGTTAATTTTCAACAAACCCTTCTTGAGATCTTTGAGCGATTCTATGAAAAACACTTAAAAGCTAGCACTACCTGAAGTCTAACTGTCCTTGTAATTAAATCGAAAGGGCCACAAAACGTGGCAACGAGTACAAATATCCGCATTATGTTATTAACAGGAAATGCATAAGATATATAATAAGAACATAATCAACATTCTAGATTAGAATTACCCTTATTAATTAATGTCACCATTAAGCATCATCACGTGGCATTTAGGAATTGGTTAACACACTTTCAAGGGTCTATCTCTTTTTTATTAACAAAGTTAAGCTATTTTAAAATGATCAAGAAAGACTCGTAGGAATAATAAAAAATTTTAATTTTAATTTCCATGAATATTTTAAAAGTCATCTTCTAAATATACATACTCAAGATAAATAAAAAAAATTGTTTACTTCTAAGTTGGGTAAAGTTAAATACCGGAATTATAGATTAAAAAAATAGAGTGTGATATAATAATAAAGAATTAGAATTTAAATCTCAATAGAAATAAATATTTTAAAAATTAACTTCTTGAATGTGTATAAATTATGCTCTGTAACGGAGTAGAGTTGAATCCTCTTTATCTAAAAAAAATTACCTCAAGCCAAGTGATTTTCAACTCAAGTAAGAGGAATTGAACCCATTTACTCATTGATTCTTGCCTTCGAGGTACCGGGCCCCAACGAAAATCCAAGTCAAACTGTTTTAACCCAACCAAAACTTATCAAACTTCTTCAACCTCTTCTGCATAAGGTGGAATCTGCCACCTTAGCAGCCCCACACGGTCGGCTCCACGACCATCAACCTCGATAGAAGTAAAGAAGTGCATATTTTGTATTTATCCACATTGTAGTCTAAGCTTTATCAAAAAAATATAACATACTACTAGTTTCTGTTTATTGTATCCTAGCTATAATGGCCTTACTATAATGCATTGGGCCCAATGGGTCAATTACATGAATCCATTGCTCATGAACAAATCATTTAATCTCCTGTCCAAATACAAAAAGACATTAGATACCGGGTTTGCTACAAGTATAGGCGTTTGTGTTTAAGGGAGTACATTCTATTGATACAAAAACCTCTAGTAAGTCTAGTATTCCTTCTTGCATAGCTCAATTTTGCATACAAGAAGCAAGCTTGCACATACTAAAAAAATTACATACTGAACCATAACATGGATGATACGACACCATAGATTTACATAACTTTCACCCTCCTGTGATTTATAATGAGGGCACATAGGACGTGAAATGCATATAACAAAGATGAAAATCATGGATCACAAGCATTCTGACCTAATGTTTATCTTGGTCCTGATAATTCGACCGGACGAAGGTTGTCGGTAGAGTCCAAAATCCACTCATTGGTGAGATGACGCGGGGCAATCTCCTCCAGTCGTACCACTTCAACCTTTTGCCATTCCTCCCATCTCTCCGCAAGACCATCACCTTCAAGCATCCTCACCACCTCTGACATTTTTGGTCGTTCTATAGGTGATCCCTGAGTGCATAGCAAAGCCACTTGTATGAGGGACTCCACTTCAGCTTCCACGTAATCATTCTGCAGATCAGGATCAACCAACATTTCCAGCTTCTTCTCTTTCAGCAGTCCTTTCACCTGAAACAAACAAGTGGTGTCTTAGTTCTTTAAATAGGACCAATGATCAAACTAGATGCTCGTAATATCTCAAGAATCTAGGGAAAGTCGACAAAAACTCTGTATATCCTTGAGGTTGGAGTCCAGTATCATTTGCTTTTTGGTAACATACATACACAAACCTCAAAAGAGCAGGACAATTGACCGATATAATATTTTAAACTTGCAGCCTTCTATAGAAATTAGAAATGTGGTTTTTGAAACCAAGCAATACAAATCTTCTTCGTGAGGGGAAAATGCCAAACTTAAATCCACTGCTAGCATTTTAAAATTTAATGATTATTAAAAAAAACTGTGGACAGTGCTTACCCAATCAAGTAACATAACATCATCATCATTTGCAAGCCGGGCAAGGTCAAATGCTCTTTGCCCAGTAATCAGTTCCAAAAGCATGATTCCATAGCCGAAAACATCAGTCTTCTCTGAGGATTTTCCAGTTGAAAGGTACTCAGGAGCTATATGTCCTATAGTTCCACGAACTGCAGTTGTTACATGGGTATCCTTGTAGTCCATTAGTTTTGCCAAGCCAAAGTCTCCAACGATGGCCTCAAAGTCCTCATCCAACAAAATATTTGCAGCTTTAACATCACGATGTATAATTTTAGGATCACAATGATCATGCAAGTAGGATAGCCCTCTTGCAGAACCTAGTGCAATCTTTCGACGAGTTGCCCACTCAAGTGGTGGCTCAGATGGAGGACGCTCTACAAATAACACAACTAATTTAGAATCTGTAGGAATTTAGTTTTTTAGTAGCTATGAAAATGTTTCCTTGAGAGATTTTAGGATTAGAGTAAAGCAGCAGAATATTAAGTTTCTAGAAAACAAATATTTTGACATTATCAATGAAGTACCTCTTAAGCGTGATGCAACACTTCCATTAGCCATATAAGGATAAACAAGTAGCCTTTCAGTGGGTGTCATACAAAACCCTCTTAGCCTAAGCAAGTTCCGATGCACAGCCAAGCTAATCATCTCAACTTCAGTTTGGAACTGAAGCTCCCCACCAGGAGTTCGCTCTTCTTTTAGCCTCTTTACTGCTACAAGTGAACCATCTGCAAGTCGTCCTTTATATACTTTCCCAAATCCTCCTCTTCCCAGAATGTTCTTGTTACTGAAGTTGTCAGTTGCAACTTGTAATTCCCGTAGAGAAAATCTCTTTAGCTGACCCAAATGAACTTCTGGATCTTCTTCAGCTGCACAACAGTTCATGATAAGTGGCGGAGATAACCATAATCCCTTTATGTATATGTTTTATACTAACCAGGTACATCAAAGAAATGTTCTTGTGGCTTACGGCGATGCCACCACGCAAACAATATTGCAGGGCCAGAAAAAAGCAAAGCAGCACCAGCAGCAACTCCCCCAGCAATTGCTCCAGTGCTAGAGGCACTACTTCCTGTTCAATAACAATCTATTAGATTTAATCCAGACAAGAGTAGTTTATCCAACTCAATCTAAAGTCTAAGTGCAAAGAGAAGCACGTAAAGAGTAAAAATAATCTGAAAAGAATGTTTCCCAAATAAGAAACAACCCAAAAGTTCCTAGCATACATTATAGGAAAATAGTTGGTTGAAAGTATTCATTCCCCCAGAATTAATTTGTTTCTTGCAAAAAATTAGTTGTCCAATAAGGCAAATGTTAAACTGGAAGCTTAAATAAATGATTGAGATATTAATTTTCAAACAAATTCCATTGTAAATGGAAGGAAAAAAGAAAAATGAACATGAGAGTGTGTCAAATGAAATTGTTTAGGTTTACAATGCAGTAAATGAGCATATTGATTTTTACCTAAAAGTAGGGGGGAAATTATTCCTAAATAATTGGCACCAATCCCCTGTTGTAATTGAGAACCTATACCTTGAGATGAAGGTGGCATTGGAGGAACAAATGGAGGTGGCGGAGATAAAGGAGGAGCACCAGGACAAGCCTTTGTTGTACCAGGACCACATAGAAGAGGGTTGTTAGCAAAACTGCATATTGATAACATATAATTAGCAAGCTTTATATTCACTAATAAGAAAACAATGTTTACAATTTCGGTGAATCTAGAAAGCACCTGATCGGAGTGAACAAAGAGAAAGATCCCGTTGATGGAACTTCTCCTGACAAGTTGTTATTTGACAAATCCCTGTATTTCAATAAAATAATTATCGATAATAGCAATTAAAACATTCACACGTCTAACCTATTATAGTCAAGGATCCATGACTTACAGAACTTGGAGAGCAGTGATATTAGTCAAAGACTTCGGAATAGGACCGGATAAACTGTTATTGTTAAGCCGGCTATCCTTCAACAAAATTTTCCAAAAATAACAAGAATTAAATCATAAAGGGAAATATTTCAAAATTGAACAAGTATATCGATGACGGGAGATCCGTCATTAATTCACTTCTACTAAAATAAATAACACCTAGCAGAATGCTCTTTTAGCTAATTTCACACAATAAGTGGAACACCTAGAAACACACATTTTATAAACAAGTAAACATCAATTAAATATTCATTCAATTTCCATTAATTTAGCAATGTCATTCACAATCCTGTTTATTGGACAAGAATAAGATTATTCAAGTATCTTGCCTTGACTCTAATCATTTCATACCTCATAATCTATCAGGAAAATTAAGAAATAAGGTAACAATAGTTTCTCTCTTTTCTAGCATAATGTTCTTCCACATTTTTAGGCATCAATTACATTATTCTATATACAAAAACATACAGCAAAGTTTAGAGAAGATGCCTACCTTTTATGTGCCAAATTCACATCAATGTTTAAACACTGCATTATAATTTTTATACATCACAAATTCCCAAGTACATTTTGTTGACGTTCAAGATTGTTTATGAAGTAATCTTTAGTTGGGCAAAACAACAAAACTTTTCTCTGAAAAGAGAGCAGACCATTGATTCTTGGCATTTTTGTCTACATGCAAGTATTGTTGAGATAGCATCAGTGCCACAGTTCACAATTGTTAACTAATGCTTCAAAAAAGTAACCCAAGATAACTAAGTTGCAACAAAATATAAATTATAACAAAGAGAAAATAACAATATCAGGTATCTAAAAACCCAATAATCATTCTGAAGAGAACAAAGTCATACAGAAATCGCAGCTTTGTTAGCTTTCCCAGTGAATCTGGAATTTCGCCCGTGAAGCTATTTAGGTAAAGATCCAAGCTGACCAAGTTTGTCAGGTTTCCAAGGTCACTAGGAATTGTACCACTAATGTTGTTACTGTAAAGTTCCCTGTTATTCAAAGAACAAATTAACATCACAATAAGATACAAAGTGTTGTAATTCTAATAACAGAATTGATAGCTGAAACACACTTTATCACATAAGATTCTATTTAGATGGAAACTATATATTTGGCACAGAAGCTACTCAAGCAAGCCTGTACAATTAGATTCAGTGTATTATATCTCCAATCTTATTAGGGGATACTTAACAGCAGTTAATTGATATGGTAGATAATTAGGGTTTAGCGGTTAAATTTGAGGTTGAATCCTAGGATATCTGAGTTGTTATATTTAAGGGCTGAGTATATGTAATTGGAACAATCAGCTTCAATTTAACATTTGATGGATCTTTGAGGTTGTTGTTAGGTGCGGATCAACTTTTCTTTGAATGGACTCAAATCAAGTTTGATCTAACCTTAATTTGATTGTGTTTAGACAGAACAGGGGATTGGCCAAGTTTAATCAGTTCAGTTCCATGGAGAAAATTAATCGAATTGTTAAAATAAGATTCTGGAATAGGTTTCTTGTTCCTGTACCCTTTGTATGAATGATGTATGTTTAGAGACATTTTGTTGCTTGCTATTTTAGGATACCATAATATAGAGAATTTTTTCATACATGATAAGAATTATGGGTTAGAGGGCTGAGGAGTGTGTTACTTGCAGCTTGGACTTATCTAAGCGTGCTTTTAGCCTAGTAATTTCATAATACCATATGTGTGATGGTGGCACATGTACATTAGGTTCGTTGATGCCCAACTCATGATCAACAAACTTTAGGCATATTGCAAGCATACAAAGATTATGATATTTGCAATACCTAAATGACTATGACTAGATGGCCTTACGAATGTGTTTCCATGATGGTTAGTGGCTACCTAATTGAAGATCGTTCAACTAGAGATATTTCGTACTCATGATTGTTGATTATTGTCAATTCAAGAATTTTAATTCTATTTAAAATTGTTCAAAGTCATTACTTTTTATAATTTATTTAAACTTTTTAAAAAGGAAGTTCATCTAGTTTTATATTTTAGAAATAAGTAGATACCTTTTCAAAAAAATTGTTTAGTTTTTCTAGAAAAGGCATATTAAGTTTTTATTAGGACGAGTTTTCATTAAAAATTTGTTATTTTATGAAGAACAAGTCATATTATCAATGTATGAAAAGGGGTTATGATCTCATATATCGGACATTTTTGAATCAATACAATTTTCAATTTTTTTTCTTTGGGTGAGAATGTCTTAACTTTCTTCCAAATAAGGGCCATGACTTTATTTATCCACGGTGCTATGTCAATTATTATCAAAGTCGAAGCCTCGTAATTCAATTTTTATACTAGCTATCTCCTTCATTCTCCATCGTCCTCAAGCTTCAGCACTGCTCTCAACTCCGAAACATGGTTTGGTTCCCTACATCCTTTTTTGGTCACCACTCTTTATTGTATTTTTCTTCTCTCCAACATAGAGTTTTAGCCAAATGGTCAAAGCGGCACATTAGGTCAAGAGGGAGTTTTAACCTAATAATTAAAGTAATTCTCTTGGGTTGATAAAGTTTTAACCTTAAGCTAAAGTCACTAGTTGGGTTGATATGGTTAATATATTTTTATAATTGACCATGATATTCCCCATGTAGAGAGACTTGAGATAGACTTTAGCACACCTTAAGATGGATAAACATGATATATTCCAATATTAACATATTTCCCTTTCTTATTTATATGGTTATGGTCCTATAGCATTTATAGGCTAACAATCCATCTTTTGTTTGTCCTAAATTTAGGAAAGATTGACATTTGAACAACTTCTATGTTTGGCAATTGTGGTGTTTATCCTTGAGGTATAAAATTACTTATGTGTTTATTGCTCTAACAATAGTGTAGTTAGTTAGGGTAAATAGAATTATGCACATCCAAGCAATAGTATCATAGTGCATGCAAATCTTAGGCACCAATTGTAAAAACTATAAGTTGGCATATATTGTCCATCATTAAACACAAACAACAACACATAAACTGTTAGATACTAACCTTTTGTACTATTTAAATTCCTTATCATAAATTATTTTTAAAAAACAATAGATGACGAATTAGGCTAAACAAAACCAACATTTTAGGGTTAGGAGGTCAAGTTGAAGTCAACTTAAATTTGGATGAAACCAGTAAAGTAGACATGTGATAATGGTTATGCAGATTCAAATTGGGTTCGATTTCAGATCATTTTGGCTAATTTATGACCACACCAAATTTGTATTTGTGATAATCTAGTTCAGTCATATTTAATTGAGTTAGTGAAATTTTTAAGAGTTTGAGAGTTATATATACCTTCTCTCTCTCTACATATTGTCTCTCCTCTCTTGGTCTTCCTCTTGTTCTCCTCACACCCACTTTGTGTGTGTCGTTGCCCTTCACATTAGCAAGCATCAGCCATCTCCCCTCTCCTCCAGCAGCAGCTCTCTTTCCCTCTCTCAATGTATCTTCTGATCTCTGCCTCTCATTCTGTTTTCACATCGTCACTGCCCAAAGCTAAGGTGAGTCTTTGCCATTGCCTTCAGGACTAGAGCAAGCAGACATGGCCCTCTCTTCCTTTCCTGGCCCTCTCTTCCTTTCCTATTCCTCTGTGTCCCAAACTGTGCATACCTTGGCGCCGCCATCACTACCCATGTGCATTCGGTGCCATTGATCAACCCTCACAACCCTAAAGTTGGTCAATGACCCTCATGTGCACAAGACCGTACTCCGTAGCCACCACTATACCCTTGGGCAAAGTTGTTGTTGCCTCATGCCTTGTCGCCACATTTAAGCCTAACCCCTCAATGAATACACACCCCACGCTGACCCCACCCCCTCACTAATAGGTAAGAATTCAATGAATTCTTCTTTTAGGTGTCGTTAAATGATCACCTATTTTGGACTAACCACTACTTGGTATTTAGGTCAGATTAGTTCAAGTTTTTTGTATCATCAAAACCTACTTTGTTTCCTTTAACTGAGGAAAATTGTGAGGTAAGAGTTATCTTTATGTTTTGGGGTGGTTTTCGTGTTTATACTGATTTATCTTATTTTAGGAAGGGAGATTACTGAATTTTTATGCTGATTTATCTATTTAGGAATGGAGATTAGTGAATATTATCAATAATGAGAGTTGTGTTATTTAATTTGGGTTGTATTGGGGGTAATTGGACCAAGACGGAATCCATTGACCTTCTAGATTTTGGGGTTATTATTATATTTAGTTTATCTTAAACTTCTTTAAGTTGTTCATACATTTGTCGTAGAGGGAGCACACTCACCTTGACCTAGTAGAGTTTTGGACATTTGGTCACTATATATTTGAGGTGTATACATTTATTCTTAGACTCACTTATATGTTTCTTGTGCATTAATTAAATGTGTAAAAGGATTATATAAGTTCTCACAAGTATTTTAAAAGAGCATTAAAATAACACTAAAACTAGTGAATGTAGATCCTAAAGAACTAGACTATTGGGGTTAATTAGATGATATTCTTTTCTTTTATATTCATGTGGTGAGGAGTTATTTTCATAATATAAAAATAAAATTGATACTTTGGTTACTTTTTGTTTGATACATATTTTCAGTATTTACCAAAGGGTATTGACGCGGTGGATAGTCAATCTCCATGTGGCCTGGTCAAAGTCAAGAGTCAAACGGGACGACGAGTCAAAGGACATATAAAACCATGACTAAACAAGACAAGATGAAAAGCAGGACCCGGGTCAGCCAAATCACCATATCACTCGGCTGCCGACTCTGAGTCCCCAATCACTCGGCTCCCGACTCCGAATCCCTTACCTATCAAGTCCAACTCTGATGCCTCTTTCTCTCAACGCTCGACTTCAATATCCCAACCTCTTGGCACCCGATTCTGACACCTCTTTCTCTCGACACCTAACTCCAACATCTCATCCTCTCGGCGCCCAATTCCGACATTCATACTTCTCCATGTCCGACTTCAACAAAAGAGAATAACGACTAGCCAAGAACGTGGAGATCGTGGAGCAGCACTACTAAGGCAGAGAATGTGGGATAATGTGGCCCGTGAGACGACGAGGACATGTGGTGACGTGGTACTCCCTCAACTTAAACGTGGGGAACTGAGAATCATGGCTGTCGTCCTTTCCACGAAGAAGGTAGTATAAAAGGAAGTCCGCTCCCGTGGACGCAGGTACGCACACATAGTTCAAGCGACTCCTTCTTGCATTTCATCTTCTCCAAATGTTGATCACTGCAGCTAACTTGAGTGTTTGAGTGGTTATGACAAGGTCCGCCTTAGCCTCCATTTTAACTCTCTGTGAGTTTTGTAGAGATTCATTAAACTTGGTGTCTTTCCAGCAAGACCTTCGACCCATCACCAGCTACTCAGTAGTGGTTCCCTCTTCCTTGATCTCGGACCAAATTAAGTGCATTCAAAGATCTAAAATTCCCAAAATGCGCACCATGATTTCAATTTTCTCAAAGGATGTATTTAATTCCAAAAATACCCTTCCCGCCTTTCAACCCTAAATTAAAGTAAAAAACTAATTAAATTTAACCAAACTGAACCAAACCAAATCAAGAAAATAAAATAAAATCTTAATTATTTTATCAAGTAGTTCATACAAAAATCATTGATTATCTTAAAAAATCTCATTTTAAAAAAATATCATTACTGTTGGTGCCCCGGTTAGTTTTGATGTGATCAATCAGGTTAAGTTAGGTCATGTGTTGTTCTAATCCTTCTACTAAGTGTGCAGGAACTTAGGTACAAAGGAAGTCAAGTGTAAGACGTAACGGACGAGAAGGGTTGTGTGGGGAAGTGAACCGACAAGTTCAGTGCAATTTGAGGGACGCGGAAACTACGGAAGAGTACGTCGGTGGAGCGAGAAGGACGTGCGCGATGTCCAAGGGACGAGAAGCGGGGAGGAAGCACGCTCGAGGGGCGAAAGACCGGAGTCGGATTCGGGTGAGCCTAACTCCAGTTGGTCAGAAATCACCCAACCATCGATTCTACAAAAAGTCAACAAAAGTCAAATCATTGACTTTGAATATTGACTTTTGACCATTGACTTTGACCAGAGTAAAAGACTTAGACTTGGACCTTTTGAACCTAGCTTTTGAAAGAAAAAAAGATAATTAATATCTTTTATCATATAAAAGATAAATACTTAATTTTTATTAAGGATAATTCTTTTTATCTTTTATTAAAGACAAAGTTTATCCTTATTTAATCAACAGCTACGATCACAGTCCATCTCCGATCAATGGTTAGGATTGCATTAACGGATCAACGACCAAGAGAAAGTTCATCTACAATCAACGATCCAGATTTATTCTCCTAGGTTATAAATAAAATTTAGAGTTTTAGAAGTGAAATCATCAATTACTTTATATTTTACTCTCTAAGTCTCTGTCCTACAATTGTAAAGGCTTCTCCACCTAAAGGAGTTCTTATTAAGTGTTAACCGCCTTGGAAGCAACAATCCAGTTGCAACCAAGTTTTTTTTAAGATGAGTGTTATTCTGTTAAACTGTCTATTCACCCCCTCTAGCCGATTCAACCCGATCCTACAATTGGTATTAAAGCAAGTTCACCATAGAAGGACTAATCGCCAACTACAGCACCGTCAACCAAAATAGTCAGACCCGCCATCTACTCGCTAAAATTTGAGAGAGAGTTCGCCTAATGGAAGTGCAAAATGGAGGTATTCTTCGTGATCAAATTTGAGTTATTTATAATAATGCAGTCAGATTTTGCAGCTCCCATAGAAAAGGATTTAACCAAATGGAGCAAAAAGGACCAATCTGATTTTGTGGCGAATGGAAAAGCAGTTTACCATCT
>JBBMKF010458360.1:0-11629 GCA_037834155.1 Curcuma caesia | reverse complement strand
CATCTAAGGTGATATTAATAATTATTGCATTTAAAGACATGCTGAGAAGTACTCGTGATTATTACCAAAATAGTGATATCAAGTGCTGTTATGGATGGCAGATATTTTGGATTGATGTTGTTCTGTATGGCAGATATTTTGGATTGAAGCTGTTTGCTGTTCTGGATGGAAAATCTACTGTTTGCTGTTCTGGATGGCAAGCTCGAAACAGCAGACGACTGGTCTGGATGGCAAGCTCGAAACAGCAGACGACTGGTCTGGATGGCAAGCCCGAAACAGGACCGACGATCCGGCCGTTGTTCCCGAAGGCGGGGAGGGGGGCGGACAGGAAGGGGTGGCGAAGCTCGAAACAGCACACGCGGAAGACAAAGACGACGGCGGAGGGGAAGACAACCGCTCCATGGCCACCTTAACAGAACCGGCTTCCTTCTCCCTCAGCGCTGCAGAGAAGATCACGGCCGAACTCGAAAAAAAGAAAAATCTCGATCGCGGCAGGGGAAAAATCTCGAACAAGGGGAAAACCTAAACCCAGCGTTGGAATGGACGGCAGCGGCTCCTGGCGACGAAGGAAGCCGAGGAGGATGGGCGGCGAGACGCGTGCGAACAACCACCAGCACGTGCGTACGGGAAGAAGACCAGATTCCGGTGGCGATGCTAGAGGACGCGCGCTCGTGCTTGGAGGATGACGGAGACGGCCGCGATGCAGGGAGACGCGCGATGCTGCGAACAGGGAGACGCGCGATGCGAACAGGACGGGAACAGGACACACGCGAAGATGCGTGGCTGCGGCAGAAAGAGGAAAGGAAAACCTAAACCCGCCGCTCTGATACCATGTAACGAATAGGATTTGGAATACATATCCAATAGTTACATACAACTATATATAGATAACTGGGGTTAAATATAGGCCTTAACCCTAATATGTATATGGGCTTTAACAATGGAGACACCTCAGACCGGCCAGTTCCTACAGTTATTGAACTATTTGAGGAGCAGGGACACATCGTTCAAATTGCTGCTGGAGCAAGTTATACCTTGGCTGTGACTGATGATGGAACCGTGCATTCTTTCGGTTCTTGCACCAACTTTTGCCTTGGCTATGAAGATCAACAGGATCAACTTGAACCACGGGCTATCCAGTCATTTAAGAGTAGGAATATCCATATACTTCGAGTTTCTGCTGGAGATGAACATGCAGTGGCACTCGATTCGAGTGGATATGTATGTCTCACTTGAAGATTTTGACAAGTTTTTCCTGCTAATTTTAACTTTCAGCGATTTTGTAAATGATCACTCTTTTTTCCAGGTATATTCATGGGGCAGAGGCTATTGCGGAGCCTTAGGCCACGGGGATGAGAATAACAAGACTAGTCCTGAATTATTGACCAGAATGAAGTGTAACATCGCTGTTCAGGTTCGATAAATTCACTCTCCTTCATCTTAGAGATTTGTAGTCGACTGAATGCTGATTGTTTGGCACTAACATTGCAGGTGTGCGCAAGGAAAAGGAAAACTTTCGTGGTCACAGACGAAGGCCTTGTGTTTGCCTTTGGATGGATGTGCTTTGGCAGTTTGGGCCTTGCAGACAGGGGAAGCTCCGACAAAGTTATGGAGCCCCGCTTGATCAGGAACTTGAGTTCTCACCGTGTATCTCAGATCAGCACAGGAGCATACCACACTGTGGCAGTCACCAATGGAGGTCGTGTGTTTGGCTTTGGGGACAACGAAAAGGCGCAGCTTGGACCTGCACAGACACTGAGTTACTTGGAACCAACAGAAATGGCGGTGCCACTGCACAATTGTCCTCCTCTGGGCAGCTGATTGTTGTGCCGATATTGTTGTCGTAGGTTTTCTTTGTTAAACTTCTGTATTGTATCTGCTTGGCATAGATCGAACTAGTCGAGACGATTGAAAGCCGAGATAAATTGATTTTGGAGTTCTTGCAGGAGCAGTTTTATAGATCTTAGGGATGGACGGTTAGATGCTCTTGTTGGAAATATGAATGGAAATAAAGAATTGGAAGGATGGAGAAGACCTTTGTATGAAGGAGTTTTAGTTCCACATTAGTAGTTGAGGGACAATTTGATTGATTTATATTGTATCACAAGTATTGATGTTATGAATAAATACATGGGGAGATACTCTCTCTCACGTGTGGATGTCAGGATGTGTAGGGGTACAAATCCAAGGCCAGGATTGTACTATCTGTAAGGCAACTTGTGTGTGAGTGCGTCCTACGCACGTTGAATGTCGGACCGATCAGGATATAATTTGCCCAAGTGGATTAACCAATATTTTACCATCTCATTCTTGTAACGTATAAATTAATGGGCGAGTTAATTACTTGACGTTGAAACGACCTAGTATTATTACTATCCCTAGCTTCCCTTTCCTCTGTTTTCCCCGGTGATAGCCTTTGGTGTAATCAGTTCATCAGGAACGATTTATGTTTGATCGTTTCTCCAATCATGTCATTGTGTCCTAAGAAACAGATGCTCATCGTGACCTCTAAGCACCGTCGGAGGGGACGAATCTATTTTAAGGAAACTACGTTGAACGCAGGCCTTGGGAACTCGGCTCAGCACTCGACCACTCAATTCAGCAACTCGGTTCGGCAGTCGGCTACTCAGCTCGGCAACTCGGGTCGGCACTCGACTACTTGGCTTGGCAACTCGGCTCGGCAATCGATATCGGAGGGGACGAATTTGTTTTAAGGAAACTACGTTGAACGTAGGCCTCGACAACTCGGCTCAGCACTCGGCCACTTGGCTCGGCAACCCGGCTCGGCAGTCGACAACTCGACTCAACACTCAGCTACTTGGCTTGGCAACTCGACTTGGCAGTCGGCCATTCAACTCGGCTCGACAGTCGGTCACTCAACTCGACAATTCGGTTCGGCACTCGGCCACTTGGTTCGGCAACTCGGCTCGACAGTCGGCAACTCAACTTGGCAATTCGGCTCGGTGTCTTAGCCTCTCGGTGATCTGGTCACTCGGTGACCCGCCCACTCAACGTCTCGGCCACTCAGTGTCTCGACCACTCGGTGACCCGACCACTTAACATCTTGGCCACTCAGTGTCGATCACTTGGTGAACCTGACTACTCGACGTCTCAGTCACTCTACATCTAGGCATCTCAATCACTCTGCATCTCGGCAGCTCTCGGAGACTCAACCATTCAGATTTCTCCGGCAAAGTTTGTCAACAGCTCTTCTGCGAATCCAACGCGATGTTAAATTGAATTTGGTATGTCCGAAGTCACTGAGTGCGTAATGATACCACTTGAGAGGGTTACTTTTGGAAGTTCATCGGAAATAGCCTCAGTTTGGTCCTTCCGTTGTCTTTGATCGATCGAGCTCTGCCCTGGCTCTTCCCTTCGATGGATCCGAAGAGATTCCGTGCTTGTGAATTTTGAACTGCCGATCTTGTAGATCCTCTCAAGGATGCTTTAGCGCATTCACCAAGTCAAAGCCAGTGCCTTTACGCTGTAGAGCCCGCCTTTTCACGAATTTGGCTACCTTCTCCCACAAACTTGCCGATTCACGTTCGAAAGTCGCCACATGTTCTACTCCTACAAGATTTTCGAGTTCATTCGATGCCTAATTGATTAGCTTCTGCTATGGCGGTAGCCCTAGCGTGCTCGCTGCCTTGTTCCCCATCACCGAGCTTGGTTAATCGTTTGCCGGATGGATTCAATCATTTGGCTGCCGGACGATGCGCCAGACGCACAAAGGTCGCATCTGTTGGAAGACAACGGGAGCTGCCTGCAACCTGTTTGTTCCATGGTCCGTGTGATTCAGGTGACATTAGAATCTTTGTCGTATCGGATTTGCACACAGACTATGGAGAGAACATGGAATGGGTGAAGCGCCTTCCAAGTGTGTGGCAGAAGAGGGATGTCCTGATTGTCGCTGGAGATGTGGCGGAAACAATCAGCAACTTTGTGCTTACCATGTTGCAGTTGAAGAAGAGGTTTGACAGCATCTTCTATGTGCCGGGGAACCATGACCTGTGGTGCCGAAGAGAAGGTGGAAAAATTGTAAGATGTTCTAGCTAGTATTGGGTGCTCTTCATTACTGCATCAACCAATAATGAGACTGTTCCATATCCTTTTTGGATTAGCTCCTATATGTGAATTTCTAACATGCTAATGTTGAGAGAATGCTGCAAAAGTCGTCTAACACGTTTGTGATTTCATTGCGTTTAACTGATATTCCATTTTGTCATTCCAGACGGATTCACTGGACAAGCTGAGTGCTTTGCTTGAAACATGTAACGAATTAGGAGTACAAACTGCTCCGAAAATTATGGGCAGTGTGGGTATCATTCCATTGTTTTCATGGTATCACAAGGTAACCATTAACTGATGTGATTTTTAAAGAGTCAATTATGTATTCCTTTTGATTTTGAATGTTTAAATGGCGTGGTGATTTGTTTTGCAGAGTTTTGACAGAGAGAAAGATATAAATAGTGTTCGAATTCCCTCACTTGAGATGGTAAGATGTAAATTTGTGCTTGTTAATTTTCAGAATGCTCTTTATAGTTTATACTGCTTGTGTTCTTAAATAAAAGCAAGCACCAAGTTGTGATGAATACTATCCACAACCATGTAAATGGGATTAATGAGAATTGAGCCTCACCAACAACTTCAATCTACCCAAGACATCCATATTGGCATGAGTGCCTAGGACGTTGCACAAATAGACCCCTCAATTTAACATAAAAAATTAATCAAACGCATACATTCAAGCAGCATGTCAGTGTGGGGGGTTTGACTTACTCCTAATCCACAGAGTGTTTCAAGGTTTGTTTAGGAGCACATGATATACAATTCAAGGCTTGTACAAGTCTTGGGAACCCAAAGCTTAACGAGAACCTGAGGCTCCATGGGTCGAACAGCTGGGTAGTGGGCCATTGATGTTCGGGTCACTCTATCACTATTGTGATGTCAACGATATAATAATAAACTATAAGGTTTCTTTAGTAATTCATGGTTTTGATAATGAACTTAGAATTTTGATATTGCACCTGGTAATGTTGTGTTACCAGTATCATGATAACACCTTTCTATTAGTATTCTCCATGAACCACTGACCTTCAATGATGTTGAGGTTTAAATAACCTTCTATTATGGTTTCAATACAAGAATTATGTGGTTGTTTTCCTGAGTCGTTATCCTTTTAGCTACATGTCCAGCATCTTCATTTGCTTAGGACTCTTTTGAATAAGGAAAAATGATCTCACATGAGCAATTTCAATTTCAACAAGTTAATTACAATTGTTACTCAGCTAGTGCTTAAATGACCTTTTTTTTTAGAAATGTTTAGAAGATTTTTTAAAAAAAAAACATGAATTCCAAATCAAACCTTAGGATGGCATTCTAAGTTTCATTTTAATTGTGATAATAATTAGTACCTTCTTATTTAAAATAGTCACACTCCTTCAGAGTAGTAACAATCCTTTAAAATTACAACCTTATTAGATGTAAATTGGGACATGACTTCTACTTAATGTTTAAACCAAAGAAACACAGCTGATCCATCTTTACTGCTTTCTTGTTGGTTTAAGATGCAAACATCATCAATGGTTCAAACATGAAATCATACGTTGAATATTACATGAGTAGTTGAGCCAACATGTTCAGGAAGATTAACAGCAGGTCAATTAACTAGTTTACTATATAGTATAGTGAGTTTCCATATCTAGAACTATAATAAGATACAATCAATAGAGTATCAACAAGCACGTTTAACATGCATAATCTAGTTATTGATTGAGTGTTTCATAGTTGGACAGGTCATTTTTTAAACCTGAATCAGATAATGTTAATCAAATTATCTCCCCTATCTTGTAGTTCTAATTCAGGCTTTGTGGATTTAGTTGGTAAAATTTTTAGGAAGGTTTAGTCCCATCTTAAAACTTCAATGCAAATTGCTTTGCTTCTCATCCTTCATGAATGATATAGTGCTCAAGTTAGGATGGAGCTACTTTGTGGGCATTATAATGGTAGAGATTAGTGAGATTCCAACTAGTTGACTGAGGGGCCTTTTCCAAAATGACCAAGCGTAGAAAAGTATGCTACCTGTTTCCCTTCTTAACAAAGTCGGCATCAGGTGGTTGATAGTGTTGCTTTCAGTTTATATTTGTGGCTTTATTGTGCATAACAAAGACCTTGTTTTGATACATTCTCTTAATTGTGATTCTTATTTTCCTACCCATAACCAGGCATGCAAGGATTTTCACGCTTGTAGGTGGCCTTCACAACTATCAAGTGATGATGTTGCCCTAGCTCACTTCTTTGATACTATGAATGAGAAGAACCATGAACTGATTCAAGAAATGCAAAAGAATTGCTCTCAATTGATAACATTCTCTCATTTTGTCCCAAGGTAATTTTGTATTACAACTGTATTGTCCACAATCATCAGTATTAATGTTAGTGAATTGATAATGCAGGATCCTAGGTGCTAGGGACATCTATTGGGGTTTTTTAGTTACAAAGACTTGCAAACCTTTGGTGTCAACCTACTCAATTGTTTGCAAGAATGCTGATATCCACTGCTTTCAATTGATGAAATGGCTTAATTCACATCATGCACTTTCCCAGGATACCACACTAGCATGAGAAAACCCAAGTACCAGAAATCATTTTAATCATCTCTTTAACACTGTTAACTGTCAGGCTCAAACTCAAATGAACAAGTGCTACACCCTTCGACAAGTGTAAAATTATTCCAAAATCCTCTTGGAATATGGATCTTAACTAGATCCCTTGTGAGGCTAGTCCATCACTGAAAAACCATAGACTTTACTTTCACTAAGATTTGATGTTGAATATAACTCAGTAGCGAAAATAGGATTCAAGAACCCAATAGAGTTGGGACATGAATCTCACTTGGAGAGGTGAGGTTAGTAGGTGATGCGTAAAAATAAAAGTAAGGAATATAAGGCAACATTAAAAATTTATTTGTAGTCGTCATTCACTAGATTACTTTCATAGAAATTGTACACTTGGGAGTAAATTTCATTGTGTACTCATATAACTTATATATTGGTACTTGATTGTTGCAACAGGCAAGACTTATGTCCAGAGAAGAGAATGCTTTTCTACCCTAACCTTCCAAAGATAATTGGCTCTGATTTTTTGGAGGCCAGAATAAGATCCATTCATGGAGAAAATAAAAACAGTTCAGGTTGTCATATATTTGGCCATACACACTTCTGCTGGGACGCTGTACATGATGGTATCAGGTACATGTTCATGCATTTTATTTCATTCTCCATATAGTAAATTGGTCATCTGAAAGAAAGATTTAACAATATTGCAATGCAGATATGTCCAAGCTCCTCTAGCATATCCCAGGGAGAGGAAGAGGAGGATGAATGGTGGAGAAGACTGGCTCCCATTTTGCATTTACCACAAGGGATTGACTGATAGATTATCACCTTCATACTGGTCTGATTACTATTCCATCAATAAGAGAGACCCAGATAACACTGATCTCGCTCCATGGGTCGCCAGATTTTACAGAAGTAGGTCAGGTCCTTTTTCTTAGTTTTATTTATTAGTGAACAAAATTCATTGCCTTCTGGCTCATATGCTGAACATATTTCTGAAAGAAAAGAAAAAACAGAATTCTGATTCATGTCTGGTTAATGCCCTGATCAAACGTGCTGTTTTAACTGTTCTGTAATCTTATGAATTCACAGAAGACAAAATGGAGTCCAATTAAATAGAGGAATTAAACTACTGATAAATTAATGCTAGATAAATATTCCTAGAAGGGCAAGGAGTCCAAATTTGATCTTAGTTGATGATTTGAAAGTGGTTTAGTCCATCAAACAGTTGATTCAAATAACTTAATGGTCCAGAATAGTTTTCCCACAAAATCAACTGACTTCTCCTTAGAATCATACATGCTTATTTTGATGATTGGGTAAGCGATCCTATTGATATACAATCTCCTACTGATTTGTGTTTCTACTTTGGTGATCCCCTCATCATACTGCACTCTTACTATAGTGCTTCAGAATTCAATATTGTTTGCTAATTCAATATTGTTTTCTATTAAGGCAATTAAAGTGTCCAAGTTGTCGATATCTCCTACTGTTGTACTAAACATATTAAAATCTATTGTCATTTTGTTTAATGTCATCTATGAAACGTTCATACTATTCCTTCAGCTCTCACCCTAGCAATACCCTTTGTGATTTATAACTTAAATTCAAATTTGTCTCAGCCTTCAACTAAATAATTGACAAACATTTTTATTAAATCTCACACTAGCAATCCTTTTATGGTTTACAGCTAAATTCAAGCTCAACCAAATCATTGGATGTTAAATATAATTTAGTTTTTGTGTAAATAATAGATAAATTATGTGTATAATTTTGGAGAATACTTTTGCATAAAGAAAAGCCTTGTGATTTTATTAGATATGTACAACTCATCCGTGCAAGCATTAAGAGATGCAAATATATTAACAATTATTTGCTCTAGTGACAGATGAAATATATTTGAAAGGTTTCTTGCTAAAGGTCGGAAGTTAGATTCATATAACAGTAACATTGTCAGTACAAGTTTAATGTTTTCGTTCTTGTTTTGAACAAAAAAAATACACTTCTTATACAGATATAATTAACACCACATGCATCGCAACAACAAGCTTTGTTAATTATGCTCGTTCCTTAACATTATGGAGTTAATCATGAAATGGTAGAAAAATCTTGCTGCTTCAAGGTGGGCGCCATTGGGAGAGAGATCGGACGGGCGCTTTTGATGAGGAATGAAGGAAAGTTAGATTCCGTTTGATTTTGGATAGAAAAACCAAAATTATGATTGATGCAGGTGTCATGGAGGACGTGGCTTCCTCTGGAGTAGAGGTTAAGAGTAATGTAAAAGTCAAGATTCGAGCCAATGTGGTAAGATGGATCAACACGGACTCGATCCTACTGGAGTGGAATATCTGTCATCTCGAGCTTAGATTGTACTTCGGGCCCAGCATGGGTTTAGTCCTGGCCTCCACTTGGGCCTTCGAAGCCATCTCGGCCAGCCTCGTCTCAGCATCTCGATTGTCTAGTCTCGACCAGTCTCATCTCGGCCAGCCTCGTCTCGGTCATCTCAATCGTCTTATCTTGGCTAGCCTCGTTTCGACCGTCTCAGTCGTTTTGGCTATTTCAATCGTCTCGTCTCGATTAGTCTCGTCTTAGCTATCTCAGTCGTCTCGTCTCGACCTGTATCATCTTGGTTATGTCAGTCGTCTCGTCTCAGCCAATCTCATCTCGACCATCTCAGTCACCTCATGTCGGCCAGCTCAGCCTCAAGTCTCCTCTCGGCCACTCCGCCTCGGTTGACTCCATCCTAAGCTCCACCTTCACGTCTTCTGCAAACTGCTATCTCACAGGGCTTGCTAAAGGGAATGTGAATATTCTCGCGAATATACGACAATCCGAGAATGAACAGACAGTTACATGCCGTTACGGGATTGTCAGATCTGGTCTTTTCGGATACCTTTTTTTACACATAAGACAAAAAAGAAACGGTTGTATTTCAGGTACTGGTAGTATCCCACATCCTAATTCATCCAGGAGGTCATATACGTCATGTTGTTCGTTGACTGATGACTTGATCATTCGTGATATTTGACCGGAACAATGATGAAAGAGTTTTTTTTTGTCTACATTTATAAGTAAAAAGGGCATAAAGGGTAGATTAATATCATTTCCAGTTGAGTAATATTTTGTCAATAAGTTATAAAATACAGGGCTAAACTAGAATTTATGCAGTAGAATTGGTCATCTTTGATTTGATGTGATAGGGTTCCGGCAAGAGAAAAAACATTCGATTGTTTGTGATTTTTCTGATATATCGAAGTCAGTTCAGTAATCTTTAGAATAATTTAATCCGATTTGAATTTATTATCGTCTTTAATTCCTCCGCCGACGGCATAAAATACTCCTTGCAGTGTGATCAGATAACTCGAAGCAGAATCACGACGATCAATCACATCTCCATGGCCGATCAAAAGCGAGTACATCCGATGATGATGGACGTCGAGTCGCCGCCGTCGACCATCGCCGGAAAGTCCCCCATATCAGAAAAGGCCGCCGCCTCAGTCTCTCCCACTCGCACAGTACCACCCGAGAAGCGGCTCCGCCGCCGCCGCCGCTTCCGCCGTTGCTGCTGTCGGTGCTTCTGCTGCGCCGCCTGCGCCCTCGTACTCCTGGCCGCCGCGCTCGGCATCTCCTACCTCGCCCTCGACCCCATGCTGCCGGCCTACTCGGTCGACGGCTTCCAAGTCACCTCCTTCGACATGTCCGCGGCCGGCACCGTGCGCGCCGCCTTCGACGTGACGGTGACGGCGTCGAACCCCAACAAGGGACTTGGCATCTGCTACGGCCGCGGCTCGCGCTTGCGCGTCCTCTACTCGGGCCAAACCCTGTGCGAGGGGGCGTTTCCGGCGTTCTGCCAGGGGCACCGCAACACGTCTGTGCTGACCGTGGCATTGGCGACGGGGGACGCGGTGGAGCTGGGAAGCGCCAAGGTGGAGGAGCTGCGGCGGCAGGAGGAGGAGAAGACGGTGCCGCTGGAGTTCGAGGGGGAGGTTCCGGTGAGGGTGACGGTGGTAGGAGTGGCGAAGCTGTGGAAGGTGGTCTCGTGGGTAAGGTGTAGATTGGTGGTCGATAGTTTAAACGCTCGTCAGAAGATCCATATGAAGAGCAGCAGCTGCAAGTTTAGTGTTCATCTCTGATTAATTATGCCCTCGTTCCAATTATTTGGATCGAAAATACATACAAATATCTAAATACAAAATGCTCTAAGGAGAAGGCTTAATGAAAATTTTTATCTTTACATATATTAAGGATATAACACCTGTTCAGATCGCTCAGTGAATGTGTCACCGGCTACTTAGCACCGAGGTTGATCATGCGAAAAGGAGGAAGAAACCATGATCTTTAGAACCCCTCAAATACTACAATAGTGAGAAGGAAGGTTAAAGTTGTTTTGGTTCAACTCCTCTGACGCTCAAGTTAGACATTGGAAGAAAAAGAAATTTGAAAGAAGAAGCGTGTTGAAGATATGAGTGCGCGTACCTGTATGTGGCATGCAGAGAAAGGAGATTATATAGGCGAAAGAGTGAGAGAGTCATACCAGCTTGTCTTGTCGTTAATTAAGGAGAATATCCGTGCGGTGAGATTTTGTCAGAAGATATACCCCATCGGGGTGTGAAAAGTATCTTATTAATGTTATAATAGCATGAAGTCGCATCATTCCATACTGTGATAACAAGGGGTAGGTTATCATATCACATATGATGATGATTTGACTAATTGATAAAGACAGGAAGGGGAATCAATAAGGCTAAACAGGGATCAGGCACGATCGAGTGTCTAAGCTTGGCTGAGTGGAGTCCGAGCTCGGACGAGTGGAATCAAAGCTCGACGAGGTTCTCAACGAGTCGGGAGCTAGGGCTCTTGAGCTCCCGAGTGGGTGGGTGAGTGGCAGCTCCTAAGTGGTCTGAGTGAATAGTGGCTCCCGAGTGAGTAGTCGAGTAGAGCTCCGAGTGAGTTGAATGAGTGACCATGTAGGAGTGGATTGGATATAAAGTCTAAGTCAATTTTCTGTCCGA
>JBBMKF010458349.1:0-11629 GCA_037834155.1 Curcuma caesia | reverse complement strand
GTTTAACTTTAAAACGAGCCTTTTTCGAGCCGAGCTCGAGCCGTTCGCGAACTATTTAATTTCATTACGAGCCGAGCTCGAGCTTAAGAATTGAAGCTCGAATCGAACTCGAGCCAAACTCGAGCTTAGGAAAAACGAACCAAGCTCGAGCTCGAGCCTCTTACTGTTCGACTTGGCTCGGTTCGATTACACCCCTAATGTGTCCCAGACAACGTCAAACCAAAGCACCTTGAACTTGATGAGTAACAATCACCAGAAGAACACCTGGAGCTCTACAGGAAGTCCTATCTCTCGAGACTGGTTGGTGTGCTTTTGTATGCCTTTGTCCATTGGTTAGTGAGAAGCCATCACCTGAACGCCAGAAAACTATGTACGTCCATCTCCTCACCTAATTCCAAAAGCCCCTGACCTCGTGCAGAGCTTCTAGTTGTCAAAAAGAAACTTCTAACTCAGACTAAATCATGTGTCCAAGAATTGCCAGTATGCATGAGTCACACATTGAACACTTCATACCACTGAAGTTTGAACCACTCAAGACTGCATTTAGAGCCCCTTGAAATCAGATGGAAGCTTCTATCCATCCACGGTTACTTTCTAGGGATCATCACCAACTATGAATCTACATCCAACTTAGCAAAAGATTAAGGTTATTCACAACAGTTCTTGGAACTCCTACTGAGCTTTTAGCAGAGGAACTCAAACTAATAATAGAGTATGAACTGACTTGTTTTTTTTACAATTTAGGTTCTCTGATGTATTTTGAATACTTAACTAATAGATTGATTTACTTGAATAACTACTTGATCTTCATTCTCAATGACAAGCCATGAGCTTGGTAGGTGCCTTCAACTTCAAATTGAATGTTTATTATCAAATATCAAGTACTTCTAAATGACTTCTCGATAATAGTAAATGCTAGATCATGAATAAACAAAATGGGATATCCAAGAGACCGACAAACTAATTGTAAAGGTACCTCTTTTTCTCAGTGAGGCACATAAATCTGATCACAATGATAATGAGACCAAACATGAGTTCCGCTGAGAACAAAGAACCTTCAGCAATGCATATTATCACCTGCACAGCATGTTCATGCAAGTCAGTAACATTAAGAAGACATTTTTCATTCTTTTTGTCTTAAAGATTCAATTCTTCACATTTCCTTCTTTGTAGTTCAGAACCTAGCAATCAAAAGGAAAACCAACCAGATAGATAGATCTAGTCATGGATCTTGTATACAGTTTTTGCTGCTGATCAAGAAAACAGCATTTGCTTGACAACAATCATCATCATCAAACCATGTGTCCCAACTATTTGAGATCGACCACATTCTTATCACCCATGATTATGAAGTTCTATCCATTGCAATATCACTACTGATATTCAAATTAATTAAATATTTTTTATTACATTGATTAATCTTTCTTTGATCTCCCTCTATCTCTTACACCTTCCACTTTATCTATTCACTGTTTCAGCTAAGAGGATCCATTGGTCAACTTTAGACATTCATATTATCTCAATTTACTCTCATTCTATAATTTGTTGCTACCTATTTGCTCTCAAACAGTAATATTTCGTTATCTTATCCTTTCTAGCAACTCCATACATTCATCTTAGTATTGTCATCTCTATTATTATTTTTTTTTTGTATGTGTTTCTAGATAAGGGATCCAAAAGAAATAATTGCCACAAGGAACAAGTAGTGATATTTGAACCTAGCAATGTGCAACTGTTTCAAGAAAGAATAGCATGTGTTCAAATATCCTCAAGTATACCTTTCTTGATAATAAACTCCTCAGAAAATGAGGTATTTGCATGAGAGGTTTTATGATCCAACAAAAGCACAACATATGATTGCAAAGCACATAGAACCATTGATCCATTCTTGAAACTAGAAGAATCACAATCTGTAGAGAAAGACAATTTTAAAAAGTGGTCAAGCATGAGGTAATTTTCCACATTTTGTGTTGATATTAACAAATGTAAGATCAGTATAAATAGTTCACCCAATAAGAAAGCATAGAGACTTGATAAAACCAATAATGACTCCCAGAAAGATTGCCTTCAACAGTGTTCTTCATTAGCAAGGATATCTCAACTAAAGCAAGGAAAGCCCCACAACAAGACACAATCTGTAAAACAAGCAGTTTCTTGTGGTCTACCGTCATAGCCTGAAAATAAAACAAAGCTTGTGAACAACTAAAAAAGGATAGTATTCATCGACAATCGTAATTTTTTCAACCTTGAATAACCATCTACAACTTGTAGTACAGTCTACATCAATCAATGTGATGAAAAAGAGAAATTACTATAATTAGCTTAAGCAGGACCAGACTTCAACTATGTTGTCCAAGAACACCAAAAATGATTCGACAGATGCATGAGTAGCACACATCGGATTGGATTGAATTGATATCCTGGTCATTGATGATCACAAATCAACCCTAGTTAGTTTTAGTCAATTTCGAATTTCCCATTCATCTTCTTTCTTAAAGATCATAGATCTTATATAATATTTTATAATTTAAAAGTGAAATTTGGGAATAATCAAGTCAAATTTAGTTGGGATTGTGCTGACTTTTCTTAATTCCCAAAATTTTGCAGTTTTATTAGCTACAAGTGTATGCCAATGGTATCATCAAGCTGTGTTAATCCTAATCATTTGGGTTATATCAACTAGATCTTATCCCACCATTGACCTCTATGAAATATTATTTCATCCATAATGGCCAACGGTCAAAAAATCCTCAGCACAGTGTGACAGTTTTCTGACAATAGAAGACTAGTGATCCTCTTATTGAACAGTACATCTACATTCCCTTGAGTTGACACCGAGGCTTAAATTCTAAGAACTATTTACCTTATTTCATGCAAGTGATGAAATTATAAGATCACCAAATCAGTCCTGTAGAAGTTTTAAAAGCATGATCTAAAGTAGAACATATTAAATGAACAAGAAGAAGAAAATACAAAATATATTTAGACAAATTAGGTCCCATACATAACAGATCTGTCCAAATACACATTCAAAAAGTACTCATATCATATATGAACCTACATTGAACCTGCCTCTTATAAAGCAGCAAAACGAATAGTCTACATTGTATTATACGATATACAAGGTCTTCAATGACAAAGTGAAAATAGTTGCGTGTAGAAGGTAGATAATAAAACTATACAATCCACAAATACAAAACATGGTGCAAAACATGCAAGTCAAAACAGAACTTCAAAAAATAATGGAAAACTATGAAAATGTAGTTACATTATATCGTTCACGATTCCTCTGAGCCCCTGCAAGAATGAGAACCGCGAGTATAATCACCATATTTGATCCGAACCCTAATATCGTGCTGCACTTAAGGAACGCATTAATCAAGCACATCTCGATCAAACACACACAGAGAAAGCAAGTACAAAAACAATGGACCAAGCGAAAAAGGATATATATTCTCGAAACATGGTGTAAATCCTTTTCCATCCCATACCTGCAAGCAAACCAATACTAATATGTTCAGAAGTTAAAGAAAAACACCCCTATCTCTCAATATTCAGCACAAGGAAACAACGGTGAAATAAAAGTAGAAAACACGATACGTAGCATGAAAGGAAACCGAAAAGAAGAGAACAATAATCAGAGACATTGAACGAAGAAGCAAAAAGGAATTATCTATCACATCGGTTATCATTATCAACATAGACCGCGGAACCCCAAAACAGAGAGAGTCGAAAACAAAAAGATCTACATGTACACAGATCAAAGCAGGACGAATAAAACCCAACAGATCGGAGGATCAACAGCATGAAGACGATGACCATACCATCGAATCGTCAGGGCAGATGACCTCCATGGTCGGTTCCCGAAGCTGAAGCAGGTAAACAACAGCGACGATCGCAGTGACGCCGCATTAATAGAAGAATCAAAGGGTATTCTTGTAATTTCGAATAAAACAAGCAATGAACGAGTAAGCGTCCGCACGAAGTGAGTAACCACGAGAATGTTGGCATCGGTACACAGAATTCGTGTGCGTTTAACGTATCCGCGCTTGCTTTTTGTAATCGGGGCATAACGGGAGATATCGCATATATATTCTATGCTAATGCTAGTATAGGAGTGATAGTGACGGGGAAGGCGATTCGCACGCGGGCGTGGCACGCTGCGCCATGTCGTTGGGATATTTCTTGTGGGCCATCCGTCGCCGCACCTCACAAGGTATGTGAGTGGGGCAAGGACAAAAATGTGTGGATAAGGATTTGCGTATTGTACGGCATGCGAGGAGGGAAAGTGGCGTCTGCGTCAAAAGAAGCGTTTCCACCGGGGCATTGCACCACCAGTGATCCTCCCCTGTGCCACGCACTAACTTAATATCGAATATACACATCTAGCTTTGTCTATCGCTTCGGATCTTATCTACCACGCAAATTAAAGGATCACTCAGATTTACATGACTAATATTTTCATAGATGAACAATTCTGATATTGGCGAAATTACAAATTGGAACGACGACGTGTGTGGTATTGACGTATGCATGCACATTGCACCTTCGTCCCTGTAAATGTCTCCATATTTCTTTCGGGTGCTAATTAGTTCGAAGTATTGTTTTGACTTCAATCGATGGATTGGAAGTGGACCAATCAATCTTCTCTTGGCCCTGAACTTAGATTAAGCATTGGTGAGTTTGAATTATTACCAATTTATCGATATATTTTTGAAACAATTGTTCTGTTTGTGTTCTTAAACATTAGACGATAGGAAGAGAATGTGTATACTGGAGGAGCAGAAAATCATAGTTTGTAATAAGTGCAACATTTGTATTGTGAATTCATGTCTTAGATCGAGGATAGAATCAGCAATACGATGGATTATCCAAGCAGACAACTGAGAGTAGAACTCAAGTCTAAGATATGGAAGGCCTACATGAGAACCATTTCAAAAGCTTCGCCCTTGGTGAGTTAATCCAAAATGGAAGAAATTTAAGCTCAATATAACATCAACTAACGTCAAAAGATCACTAGAGAACCCATTTCCAAGACCTGATTATTGTTTAAGGATACACCAAATCTCTTGTGAATGTTCATTAGTTTCCAATACTCAGTCATTCTCAGTGGCAATTGCTCCAGCTATCTTGTGTAAGTCTTAGAAAATCTTTGTAATGGATTCAAATAAGAGGGGAAACGAAAAATGGTGGAAATTAATGTGAAAAGAGCAAACGAAAATGCATGCATCACTAGTTACTAGTAAATCACTAGGAAAAAGTGCTGCCACTGCATTTAAGAATCACACAATCAACTGGTGAATTAAATATTTTGACTAAAATTATGAAGCATCAATAGTCTTCATTCCTATTCTAAAAACCACAAAGGTGAGGCTCCGAGTCTAAATCACAAAATGGCCCCAATGAACCACAAAATAGTTTTGGCAACATAATTATATAAATAGAACAGTAACTACCTACCTCACCTGCAACACTCCAGCTTCCAATGGCTTGCATTTTGACTCCTATCACAAGAATAATTGTAGCCTAAACAAATCCAACACCGTAGGCATCTTGGTAAGCACATAGGTAAGTTACAACACTGGGATCCACCAAAGCAACGACAGTAACAAAAAATATATATATCAACTAAGAAACCTCAGGTTTGCCTCTTTCTCCTGCGTTTCTTCCCTTGAAAAGCTTCACTTTCTGGGGATTTAGCTTTGGTGTTAGTGAGTGCTTTCTCTGATGTCTCAGATTCTGGCACTTTAGGTTTCTCCTCAGAATTAGTATTGGCCTTGGTTTCTCTTCCAGTTTTAATTCCCTTGGACGTTTGGACTGCCTTAGGGCTGTCGATGGATTTACTTTTTAAAGCATCATTTTTTACCTTGGTGCTATCACTTGCACAATCATCGTCCTCTGGTTTGCTGCCACTGGCAGGAACAGGGGTGTCGTCCACCATGGATTTTCTACTGGAGTTAACCTTCCGTCCTCTTCCAATTTTGGGAGTAGGTTTACTTTTTGAAATATCATCTTTGGCCATGCTATCATCCTTGAGCTTAGTGGCAGACTCAGAATTTTCATCTGTGGGTTTGTCAATTTCCTGTTCTTTTCCTTTAGCAGAGCTAGGGCTACTGTCCAAGTTTAGAGGTCTAGCTTTTGGTGGTCTACCCTTACGGCGACCGGTGGATGTCGCACCACTGACAACCAACAAAAGGACATTAAGTTTCTAGAAAAAAGAAACCATATAGAAAAATTAAACATTGCAGTTCCTATCAATACCTTTCTGTAGATGGCTTTGTACTAGCTGTGTGTGGTACAGAACTTGAGCCTACTTTAACTCTTTTGCTCTTTGGTCTGGTTTAACAAACAATATGGAACACATCAAATGCCAAGAAAATAACATATAGTTCCATGGAAATTACTTTCCACTATCCATTTAAACACAAAAACAATGTATCAAAACTGTCATTGTTTGGTGTCTATGGATTATTAATACAATGATAATACAATCTGATGTAAAAAAACATCAACTTTAGAATGAGAAACATGCTGAAAAAGTTTATATGAAGACTATAACTAAAAATGATAACTGAACACCTTCAAGTTTGAAATTGTCGAAGTTCCAAGTCATGATTCAAGTAACAAAGATGTTGGAGATCAGAGAGGTTAGGTTGGAGAAAGACAACATTTCAAAGTTTGGGAATGCAACCAACAGTAGATGTGATTGCAGCTTGTTCATCAAACTTCAGCAATCAGGATTAAGCACTGAGGTTCTTAGATATGTGGAAGGGGAACAAGAATGATTATCTGCCCTCTAAATGAAGAGATGACATACAAGATGAAGCTTCTGATCATCATCTTCATGTGCTTTGACATAACTCACAACTCGAATGTTATCCCGCCAAAGTTCAGGGTGGGCCTAGACTTGATTTAAAGGTGAAGATCCTTCTTATGGAAATAAGACAGGTCGATAATGAAGGCAAACCTTGTGAAGTAGATCAAAACTCTAAAGCCAGGACAGACTGAAGGATCTGATTCACTGCCTCATTGGTGCAGAGGTCCAAAATCATGCATGCATTGGAAGATAAGGGGAACTAGTTAAATGCACAGAGAACACTGAGGTCCAACTGTACAGAAAAAGTTCCAGAATAAATTTTATGAAACACAAACACCAATAGGACAAATGGGTGATCAAATATCTATCAAGAAAGTTACTAGATAAAGGATAGTTTTATGTAGGTACCACTAGGAGCAATTCAAACAATGTAAAATGAAACTGTTGTTAGCTGATCTTAGATAGGTAAGACTATCAATGTACTATTCTGTACTTTTTTGTAACCTACTATTGGACTGTGCCCATGGCCTTCTTTGCTTAAAAATATTAAAAATAAAAATAAAAACAAACTTACTCTTCTGCAGGATCAGGACTATCAGAGCCTTCTTTTCCTTGCTCCTGAGTATCAAAATCAAAAGGATGGAATTAACAATTAAAGAAAAATATGTGCACAATTAGATTGGGGTAACTCCCACTCACCAGACTTGATTTGCTGCCAGCTTCAATTAACTCCCAACGCTCTTTCTTCAGTAATAATACCTCTACATCTCCATCTCTATACATGATCTAAATAGTATAAAACAGCATAGAAAATTTCAGTCAGAGAAGTTATTCAACTGAAGAGAAGCTAAAGTTCCAGAATATAGTATTCTTAGTAACAACCTTGTGCTTTTTGGAAGCTTTATCGTAAGAATCAATTACTCCATCATAAAATCTGCAGGTACAAGCAATATCAACAAATGTAACAGAACACAAATGTCTACAAACAAGTCTGTGACGCAAGATACAATTACTTAGAAAACTCGTTGATATACATAGTATAATCATCAACTTGAATCAATTTTTAGATTAGTCAAGCTTATATTGGATATTCTTGCATAAATTGCTGCTAATAAATATTATAACGGACGAGATCACCATAAGACAATGAGAAATTGGGAGATCTAGTGTCCACTCATCATGGCAGTACAAAAAGTATAATAAACCCGTTTTATCCCTAAGGCTGAAGTTGGATGGGCAGCCAGGAAGCAAGCAGCAACAGAATAGTAATGAAGGATCAGGTGCCTCATCAACTATTTCCTCTGAAAAACATCAACCACGTGCCAAATATGCTAAAAGTATCATTTTCTTCCATCACAGATTGGAAACAAAGCTATATCGAAATTTAGTGGCTGTTTCTTTAGACATGGAAATTAGGATAGAAGAAAATAAATTGAAAGATGAAGTTGTGAAAGGAGAGAAGAAACAATTCTCTCCTAACTTGTTCACTTGAAAAGAAGGAAAATGCAAAGAAATCTCTGTTTCCACCTCTCCCCAAGACCATCAACTCCACCACCCAATTGACTGACCGAAATAACCCTCCTACAGCTGGGCCACCAAAGAGAATGGTAGAAAGCCCATGCCAGTCTCGTTGAACCCTCCTTGCCACCAAATCAGTGCAATAACACTTCTACTACTGGAGACATTGTGAAGGGCGAAGACCCTTCTCCAGCCTCACTGAAGCACCCTCAGCCCTCTAGATCAATTGTGACACCGACATTGTCTAGGCAAGTGGCGTCCTTGATTGCAGAGGCAACAAGGAAGAAAGATCTTGTCACCTGACTTAGAAAACTAAATCAAGTACAAAAATAGATTTTTTTTTATTCTAATTCCTTTCCCTGGTCTTTCTTTGCACAAAGAAAATTAAAGCTACTGTTTTGCTCTTTTTCCCCCAGATGTTTATTTCTCTCCTCTTTCTTTCCATCATAAGAAATTATATGCAAATTATAACCAGATAATGGGCCTTCAATTTTTAGCTGCATGCTTAGACATGGTACTTTGGTTGAAGGAAGTTTGGTAGGGAGGATGGAGCTTTGACTAGGTGCTCTCAGTTCAGCTATCTCACTAGTCCACTTTACATAAACTAGGAATTGATGGACTAGGTGCAATTCATCAAGTTTGGATGAACTGGAGACAGTCAGGTTACCAGTTCAGATAAGCTAAAAAGTCGTTAGGATGAAGTGGTAGAAGTGACACTATTTCTTGGTTAAGTAGCTAAGGTGAAACTTCAATAAGATAGACCTCATAAGGTGGTGGTACACCTTACGAGGTAAAGATTTCCCTTATTAGGTGAAGAGCTTTGCCCTTGGAAGTGAAGAACCTTTTCATTGTGAGGTGACAAGATTTGCCCTTATGAAGTGAAGAGGTTTCTATTATAAGGCAAAAGCGAAGACGTTTGTCCTTGCGCGGCGAAGTGGTTTGTCCTCACAAGGTGTAGTAGTTTTTCCTTATTGATGAGGTGAAAATGTGCTTGGCTGATGTAAATTTTGTGGATGAGTTGTGGCACTGACGGCCTATTTATGGGCTTTTGGGATGAATCAAGGCTACTTGCTAAACTATGTCTACTATAAATGGACACATGTAATGCCCTAGTATCATTGGTGATGAAAAATATGATCATGGGTAATATAAACATAATTCCAATTACCATCATAGTGCAGATATTGCTAAAAATATAAGTATATAAACAGATTATAAAACACAAAGAGAACAAGGTTAGGAACTTGATTAAAATTGGCTACAACATATAAGACATTTAAAAGAGTCAATTCCAAAAATTAAATGCCAGTATCAACTATTTTTCAAAATCATACTCAATCCAATTGAATTTTGCATATTTACACCCACTAATAATTTCTTCCAAAACCAAATCTCACTAAAAATATGCCAATAACAGTAACTAATAAACCAAAGTTCAACTCATTTACAGATTTTCTTTCTTTTCTTCCAAGTCAAGGTATACTCACTTTTTATCAATTGGCCACCATACCCTAATTCTGGATCCAACAATGCTCCCATCCAACACCTTATTACTGATTGGTGTTTCAGTACTCTAACAATCAACATAAGCAACAAAAATCAGAATAGAATAGACTTTTAAAAAATAAACAAATTATCAAGATAAGAAACAAGGTATCAAGAAAAGACAAAGAACAAAGAAGCAAATTAAATTTCTAGAGATTTAAAATTAGAGCAACTTTTAACAAAAGAACTGGAATGCAAACTAATGCATAAAAAATGCCTCCTCAAAAAAGTTTCATTCGAGTGAACCATATTTCGTAAAAATTCAAAATGCAAGTGTCAGAATATACAAGCCATATATATGAGAACTCAGATCAAAATTCTCCTGGGCCTTAAATTCTTGGAAAACTAGATTGAGGGGTGTCCTTGAAACATATCAAGATGGTGAGAACATAAACATATGGGAGGAACCTTGGTTCTTTTACATCCCATAGAAAAAAAACCAACCTTAGCTAAAATTAACCCAACTCTTAACTACTCATTTGCAACAAATCTTATCCATAATAGTATATAGCAATATCATCGTCCAGGATCTTTTAATAACATCACTTCCAGAGTTCAGTCAAATGTGCAACATTTATATCTCATCAATGCTAAGCCTAATAAGTAGTTTTAGCAGAATCCAGTGGATGGTAATGCCTCCTTCAATCTTGCATATAACTAGTCAAAGACTCGGAGGCAAGCAATTTCAGAACCATATGAACCAATAGATAGTGAGGAAAAAGCATTAGGAAATTAATTATTAATGCTTATCATTCACAATTTAGGAGGAGAGATTTAGGAGCAACTCATGCTGGCTGAATGGAGTGTACTTGAATACAAATGGTAAGGTTTTGTTTGATTGTTAATTTGTTAGTGACTTCAAAAAATTGAGTCAATACTCCTTTAGTATTGATTTTGTGCTTCTCAAGTAATAGCAAAATGTTAAGTGGTTACGTGAATACTATAATGCAAGTGGGTCACAGCTATAGAAAGAAAAAGAATGATGACGCCTTCCAATGATCCTAAACCAAAAGTCAATTTTATCGTTTATGAACAGTTGCAATTGCTGACTTCATAAAAGCAAAAGCAACTCAAATTAAGGCAAAATTGTCAATAATTTGAAATGTAACAAACCTGAGGTGCATTGAGTTAAACTTAAAAATTTATGGTTCCTTTAATGCCAACCACGTGACTCTCTGCTAATGATCTTTACGATGGAGAATATTGATTCTAATCAAACGTGAAGGTTTTGATTCACGGTCTAATTGGATTCCAACTGCTATTGTAGGGGAGATAAGGGAACTGTTTCATGATTTTTTAAATACATCTCAACTACAGAAAGAAGGAAACAAACAGCAGATTTATTACTCAATAAGAAAGATCATCTCGACAATGTCTTTTATAGGAAGATGCAATTCCTTGGGGCAAAAGGTGATAATGCTCACCCCAAGTGCCTCTCAATGTTGGCTCCACAGCGATTTGAAGGGAGGTAAATCATGGTGATTGAGCGACCTCTTCAAGTAGAAGGGATTTTATTCCCGAAGGATTCGACCCCTGCCTTCTTGTAGCAATCTACCACCTGAGTACCAACTCAGTTATGCCCGCTAGGACAGGAAGATGCAATTCTTGTACTCGAGGAATGTGCATATTAAACCAAATGGTTTAAAGTCTAATTGAATTTTAACTGCTACAATATGGGACATTGGAAAACTGTTTTTCATGAATTTTTTAATATCTTATGTACAGTGAAGGAAACATGGCAGCTGACTG
>JBBMKF010458338.1:0-11629 GCA_037834155.1 Curcuma caesia | reverse complement strand
GTTTTCTTTAAAATTCAAACAAAATTTAAAGGATACCTGAAATAGTAATTGGGATAGCACCACAAGAATGAAGCTTCTCGAGGACATGCATTGCTATCTTCCCAGAACCACTAACTGCACATCTGATGACAAAACTCAGATATTTACTAAAAGTTCAGAGCAGAGCATAGAATTACAATAGCACCATTTGGCAACTCAAGATGACATGTTCACAGGCAGATTATCAGAGTGTACATATTGTTTTAGCTGTAGTTGAAATGTCATAAAACATAAAGGATTCATTTTCCATCAACTATAAATTTAGTATAGACCTCAGGAAAAGGTTGCATCACATATAGGATTCTATAACCTATTTACTGTTAACCCTTTTTCATTCTCTCAACAATACCTAAAAGCTACACCATGCAGCTTGTCTAGTTACCTGCAACCTGATACATGTGGGTATAGGATTTAGATCCTTAGTCTATGATAATAATGTTTTATATGTTGACAGCCCTACACATAAAGCTCAAGATGAAGTAGCACAAAAGTATTAATCAAATATCAAAATGGTGTTACTCTAGAGTGTAGTAGATGGAACTGAATCCATCATTACAATTCACTATGTTATCAACATATCAACATTTGCTTCTCTTAATTCTCAATGAAGTTTGAGAATTTTGTAACCTTAGTCCTTTGAGTTCCTTGTTCATCTCAGCAAGAATAAGGCGTGCAAAGAAAACCTGCATAAGCAAGGCACAATAAATTTAAAACAACGCATAAAATATTTCAAGACTAGAGTAGCAAATACAATTTGGTACTTTCAGAAAATTACCAGTCCATAACCAGTAGCTTCGGTGCGGAGACTTGATCCAGACCAGAATATTTTTGGTCCTGTAAAACTTCCCTTGCATATGGATTATAATCAAATCCAGAAAAAAAAAACAACTATCAGTGCTGTTATAAAGCATAGAAACATGCACTAGATTATTTGAACTGTTATGTTAGTTCCATGGTAACTGAAAAGCAGATTGGTGAATTGAGAAAGGAAAAAATATGCCGTAATAGATAGAACGTATCATGGTTACAGTGATCTATACATAGTGTGATGGAAATAGATATGCACTCAGTGCAATGAAAATGGATGATCTTGGACTTTAAAAGTTTAACTTAACATGTAGTTTTATATGATGTGAATAGAGAAGTAGAATACATCGACAGTGTTGATATGATACATGATGACTATTTCGCTCTTGAATGGTTTGTACATGAGTGTTATGTTTTGCTTATGCATCCAAAAACTAGATGAGCAAAATTAACAAAGTTGTAAAATGAAAGGAAAATGAGTAAGGCCCTTGATTTAAATCTAAGGGTTGAGTAATATTTGCAACATCAAGTACATACGGGTTGAGTAATATTTGCAACATCAAGGACATACTAGTCAAAAACACTTTAATAATATGACAAAATACAGTAAATGCCATCTCATCTACCCTTTTGTCCCAACTTTCTCGAGTTATTTCTTTTAACAAATTAACTTCAAAGAGAGACTGTATGTATGCCTGACTTGTTTATTTGCCTATTTCTTTCTAAGTTCTCTACTGAATTAAATTCAAAGTGATTCTAATTTCTAACACACAAATAGCAAAATAATCAGTTAAAAGAAAAGTATGCAAAAAAAAAAAAGGATTGTCAAGTTTCTAGAAAATGAAGGAGCAAAAAAATCACTAGGATTGTCAAGCACTATGCAAAACTTTCCAAGAAATTCCAGGTAACATTTTGAGCTAAGCACGTTAATGCAGTCAAAACATTTTCAGATTAGCCACTATAGAAATAAAAGGTTTATTGCTGAATAATTGTATGCTGGTAAGGAGGGTAAGGATGGACTACATACCTGAAAATGGCCAGTAAGACGCCTATACTGGCCAAAGAGGTAACCCATTTCTCTTGGACCAACACCCATGTCTTCTGCAGGAAGATCCTATAGATCAGAAAAAAATGTAAATTTCCTTCTACAATTATTAAGCTAACACTGGAATTATTTTTCTTACCTGGTCAGGACCCAGATATTTATATAGTTCATCCATAAAACTTTGACAGAATCGCATGATCTGTTATGACTTGTGCATGTTAATTATACTAAAATAAAACAAGATGCTGTTACATAACAGACTCAAAATAAGAATTACCTCAGTCTCACTTTTTCCCTTGGGATCAAAATCACTTCCTCCCCCGGCTCCTCCAAACTTATATGGAGATAAAGCATTTTTTAAGGTCTGCAAAAACAGAAAATGTTAAAGTTTGACAACTTTTTTCTAGTAGTTAGCAAGCAATTGACCAAGAATCTCAAGTACAAACATAATTTCTGACTACTAAAATGAATCAACGAGATTCCTAATCTAATAAATATTTAATATGACTAAGCAGGGGCATATGACACAATTTGAAAGGAAAATAAGAAAAAAATCTAAATTTTATTTACCTGCTCAAAGCCAAGAAATTTTGCAATACTCAAGTTCATTGATGGATGAAACCGAAGGCCGCCTCTACATGGACCTAGGACCTGGCTAAACTGCACTCGAAAACCTCGATTAACATGAGGCTCTCCCCTATCATCAACCCATGGCACTCGAAAAAATACCGCTCGCTCGGGTTCCAATAAACGTTCCAGGATATGGACATAGCTGCCAAAGAAATGTAGTGTTTTGAATGACCAACATCGAGAATAGCATTTAACTGAGGATGTGCCACTTTCTAGAACACTTTAGCGTTTGCAGGTACTTACTGAGAGTTCTTCAGCAATACAGGCTCTAAAGAATGAACCACCTCTTGAACAGATTGCATAAACTCAACTTCATGAGGGTCCCTTCTCAAAACTGATTCAAGAATGGAACTAGCAGACTTCGACATTAATGCTAGGTTTCCAATTAGAAGTTGAAAAGAGAATATTTAGTGTAGCAGTGGATAAAGAATCAACATATTTTAAAATAAGTAAATAAATAAACCACAAATGAAATGATCAGCTCATGGACTAGATGTTAAATTATAGTTTTGATTTATGAGTAACAAAATTGAAGATCTAATTCTTGATTATCACAAAATAAAACCATTAACATGCTCTTGGCAATACATCTTTATGTCCAAGTTTAGAGCACATGCCATCAAAAAAATCTAGTATCTATCATCAATAATGAAACAAAAGGATCAACCACAGAATTTTGACATAAATCTCTAGCATTTCATTTCAACATCATCCATCAGTTGTGGCATCTGAGTGCTTTAAGTAGCACAAAGAGAAACAAGTTGCTGTAATGGTTTTCTCTATCAGGAAGTGATTGTAAGAAGATATAAAGACACTAGTGTAATGAGACATGCCCTTTCAGAAGCATATTAGGTTTACATTTGGGAGAAAATTAATTATCTCAAGAATCATAGTTACAGGATTTCCCAGCTAAAGTTACCGAAGTGTTGATAGCTAGGTGGGCAGTAAGAAAAAAGGTGATGATGCAAAAGACATACAAACCTTTCACATAAACAGGTCTATCAACAACAGGGAGAACCTTGTCCTTAGATGCCGTCTGGAGACGAAGAGCTTCCTTATGCAGCAAGCTGTTGTTATGTTCTTCCAATGCGCTCATTTGCATATTCCTACTCCCTTCATTTCCATATGGATTCCTCCGATGTTTCCTTCCATATTCTCTACATACTGAACAGAATATCCTTGCTGTACCTTCATGCATATCTACATAGGCCCACTTGTAGGTATCGGCCCATTCCTCCCTCCACTTTTTCACTACCTTCTTCTTTCTTTTCCCCTGAGGTGCCTTCACTAGTTGAGATTGATCATCAGTGGGAACCTGAGATGCCAAAAGTATATGCTTGTGGTCATCTTGATCATCAGGAGTGACAGATTCATGTGTAGGTACGACTACAAGTGTAGTGCTGGAGAACGTTGGGTCATCATCTCCAGGTCCGATCTCCAAGTCAATTTCTTCCCCAATCCCTCTCACGACCATATGATGGGCTGTGGCCCGGGCCTGTGCTTGGTGGAGGAGGGTAATCTCATCTATACTGGAATTCATGACGCCCCCAGTGTCTTTCTTATTCTGAATTCATTCCCATAACAAGATTTAATCCACTAAAAAACGCTTCTTTCTACACTATGGTCTGTAACACTGCATGTAACATCAGAATAAATAGCCTTAGACTGTTAGACGTGACAAGTGAAAATACTTTGTTTCAGTTCTTCTGATCTCAAAACCTGAACTAAACCCCACTGCATTGCTACTGAAAATGTAAGAATCAAAGCCCTGTAAAGGATCAATTAAATCTGTCTTCCGCAAACACCAGCCCCAACACTACACTTCCAAGCTGCTAGAGCAACTGCCACTCGATTGGGTATTGTTAACATGAATCTCATCAAAAGAGAGGAGAAAGCAAAGAAATGGCACAGGCAGGAAGTATTCTTATAGAAATCCAGGTAAGACAATCGGAAAAGAATCGATCTTAAGCTCCTTCAGTGACCAAAACCCGCCTCCTGGTGAAGTAACACTTCGGATCTCAGCCAAAAACGACGCTAGAGCAACTCCGACTCGATTGGGTACTCTTAACAGAAATCTCATCTATAGAGGAAAAGAAGCAAAAACAAAAACAAAAAAAAGGCACTGGCAGCAAGTCTTCTTAATAGAAATCCAGATAAGGCAACCGGAAAAGAACTGATCTTAAAGCTCGTTCAGCGACCAAAACCGCCTTCTCGTGAAGTAACACTTCGGATCTCAGCCAACAACGAAACTCACAGAGACAATTTTCAGCCTCTCAGCGCTGCAGTGGAGGAACCCTAGAAAACTGCGAAGACTGAAGAAGAGGACCGAAGCGACAAGCACTCGACCATTCAGCGCGACGCGCACCTCCACCGATTGCCGGAAGGCGGATTCGCGAGAGCTCGTCGAGTCGGAGAAGAAGGGTGAGCAACCCGAGGAGCGCCTTCTATCGCGCTCTTCTCTCTCTCTCTCCGATTTGGGTCACCACCGACTCGCTTCCAGAACCGTCGCAACGGCGGACGATTATTTATTCGGGTGCCAACATGAACTATTTCCTGCCGTCCGATCCCATCGGACCCCTTGAACCAACGGCCAGATGTAGAAGTTGCGCATAAGTGAAACGGATTCCATTTCGAGCGCAAATGAGAATTAGCATTTGAACCGGTCCGGCGGTTACTAATCCGGTTCGGGCAGCAACAACAGCGGGCAGCTTTACCCTCTTTTAATCTATTCGAATTTAAACTCGTTTCAGCATTTTGATAATTTGATCCCGTTTAAAAACTTAAAAATTCAAAATAAATTTATTTTAGTGGAAATAAAAAACTTATTAATACACAACGAAAAAAGGGGCTTGGTTCAGACGAACCCGGTCCGCCCGTTCTTCATTTCGCCAGGGGGCGACAGAAGTCGCGAACTTCGACGCGATGGAGGAGGAGATGAATCAGAAGATCGAGGCGGCGGTGGTCGAGATCCTGCGAGACTCCGACATGTCCACCACCTCCGAAGCCATGGTCCGCTCCATGGCCGGCGAGCGGCTCGGCCTTGACCTCTCCAGCCGCGCCCACAAGCTCTTCGTCCGCGGCGTCGTCGAGTCCTTCCTCGCCTCGCAGCAGGACGAGGATGAAGAAGCTGTCGCCGCGGACGCTTCTGGATCCGGTCCGAAGACCGAAGAAGAATCTGCGGAGCAAGCGGAAGCAGATCAGGAGGAGGAGGAGGAAGAAGAGGCGGGGCGTTCCACTAAGAGGAGTCGCAGACCTAAAGAGTTCGACGACGAGGGCGATCTCATCCTTTGCCGCGTGAGTCGACTGCTTCTCCTGATGGTTCGGGTATGGTAAAAACCCTAGGGTTTCGTGCTGAATCTTTCGTTTATTTTGTCGTCGGCAGTTGTCAAATAAGAGAAGGGTGACGCTTCAGGATTTCAGAGGAAAGACTCTGGTGTCCATCCGAGAGTACTATACGAAAGACGGCAAAGAACTGCCTTCCTCCAAAGGTATTCTGTTCTTCTGAGTCATTCTTTTCTGCTTTAGTACCCCGTTGCTGTTGTGGTTTCTCTGGAGCCAAAAGAATTTTTCCCTTTGTCGTGTAGCTTTTCCATGCTGGCTGTTTTGATTGGTTGCATACAGTGCTTCGATCATCATAGATCCCGTTTGAAAAGGGTAAACGATAACCTTTAGCCTATTATATGATCACGAGGACTGAGAACAATGTTCAGTGGCAAAATGATATTTTTACAAGACCTTGTTCTGCACCCTGCAACTTTTTAAATGTTCTCATGTATACATAAGATCATAATCGGAGATCCTTTATTAAATAATGCAAAATTTAAGGAGTTTTGCCCTGTGGTTGACATAGAACCATGGTTTAGCAAAATATGACTTTGTGTCAAATCTTTTCATCATTTTGTGTGTTTGGATGTGAGAATTAGCAATGATGCATATCTATACATGGTTGCCAATTTATGTGCAAGTTGACCCAAAATAATATTTTGCTAAAACACCAGTTCAATTGCCTTCATTTTCACATAATACCTTTAGTTTGAACCCTTATTGCGTCCGTGTGAGTTGAGCGCATTTGAACTTCTGAAAGCCACCAAAATAGTGTCTTGACGACATTTATTTTGTATCCCAAACCTCACTTTTTTCACTCCAGTTGAACATTGGTAGGTAGCATGTGTGTAACCATGTATTTCTGCTTTAGTTTTGCATGTTTTGAACGTGAGGAATGACTTTGAAGCATTTTTAGACATGGTTCACTAGTCTACATGCATGTTAACAGGAACAAAAAAAAAATGTGTTGATTCTTTTAGGAGCCCAAATGAGCAAATCTTCACAAAGTATCTTCAATTTTAACTGTCATTACATCCATGTTGTAAAGTATTGTTGTATGCCCCAGACCTCACCATTTGAACACTAGTTGACATGGATTGGAACTACATATTTAACCATGCATCTATGGATTATTTTTATGTGTTTTAGATGTGTGATTTAGCTGCGGATCATTAGGCACATGGTTGCACAGTTTATGTGCAGGTTTTGGTACAGACCAAATATTTTTCTTTGCCTCCCGTGGTTCAAATGCCTTTATTTTCATTGAACACATCAATATGCATGCGAATTGAGGGCATTTGGATACTTGGAGGGCAGTAGGGCACAAAACAATCTTCAGCTTTTAGTGGTTGAAACACCTTCATTTTCACATACTACCCTTTAATTTAAACCCTTTTGACATCCATGTGATTTAAGGACAATGGAACACCTCTAGGCCACAAAATTATGTTTTTCTAAAAATTGTTCTGTGCCCAAATGAACCGTGTTGACATTCAGAACTGTCCTGAATAAATGTTTAACATTGTCTTTACTAGTGGTAGAGGTGTAAGAAACTAGAGTATCTTTTACCAACAAGAAGAATGGAGATGTTCCGTTGATCATTTTAGACATTGTTTTTAGGGAAAAAAAACTCTGGTAGAACTAGAGGGTATGTTAAAGTCATTATGCTTCGGCCTTGTCATGTTGAAGTTGTATAGCTCGCTCCATTTGCTCACTTATGGAGATTTCAGAAATGAGGTCGGATTCTGAAATATCTTACATGTTTAGTAAAGATAACCTCACGCTCATATTGAGTTTCAAGAACCCCGTTATTGATTTAAGGCCCATTGATCAATTGGGCAATTCGAAATGAAACTTTTTACTCCTGGTACCTCATGTAAGAGGGAATATGGAAAGCAAATTATCTTTATGATGCAGAAGTGATGTAAAAGAGGACATTTTAGATTTTTGTTGTTTGTATATTTTGTACATATTTGATTGCATGTTTGTTAGCAGTGCAACAATTATCCCTTTTAAGTTGGTAGAGTTAGTTGAGGACTTGGATAGTTTAGGTAGATATAATTGAGTTGAAGTTGTGTATTCATATTTTTCTAGTCAAATTGCACCCTTTGGTGGATTTTTGTGAAGGTGAACAGATGCTAAATATAATCTTCCATACCTGAAAGGGTGCATTCCTTCTTTTGTGGTTAGTCAGGATTTTTAACTTACATAAATAGTTCACATATCTCTCATAAGAAGTGTCTTTGATAGGTATGGTTCTATGAGCACATTTTTGTATGGATAAACAGAAACCTTGCCGATGGTGGTGGAGGATAAATGCTAATCATGTCTCTACGGTTTGTTGACTTCTAGATTCTGTGAATGTCAACAATGTCTGTCGAGTCTCATTTGTTGTATAAAGTATCGTTCGATGACCATCAAAGATGGCAGTGGAGGAGGTGATGATGGTGAGGAATTGAATAACAGAGCCCCCAGGGATGGAGGAAGTAGAGGAGGATGGGGCAGAGGCAAGCAAGGAGGCAGGTGAAGTTGGGGAGCATTGAGTTCGAAGGGTAGCTTGAGGGAGGGATTCGATACTCAATTGAACATTAGGGAACTATCTGGCTTTAGAATCCCCTTCTGCCTAGTCACAACATTTTGTTGAGCCCTTCTCACTGAAGTGACTGAGCTTTCTTTCTATTTTTTTCCGCATCTGTTCACTTTTATTTTTCATCCACATTTGCTGCCTGAATGAAATCTTGTTTGCCTTGTGTGCTCATGCTGTATATCCAGGCATAAGTCTGTCGGTCGAACAGTGGCAAGCGTTTCGGAATGCTGTACCTGATATCGTGGCCGCGATCAAGAAGCTCGAAGGATCAGACTAGAAGAACTTCCTGAAGATCGGCATCACATGTTTTGGGGAAGGTCTGAGAAGCATCAGCATTTTGGGTTATCTCCTGCTATGAATGCAGCCTCCTTTTGGGCGTAAACATTGTGTATGTGTGTTTGTTGTGGATATTTTGAAGCCCTTTCTCCTGCGTTCTGAAAATTTTATGTGGATTTCAAGAGAATTGTAGACTTGTAAAATTGGAAATTGTATCCAAGATTTTATCGAATTTGTTGATGAGTGGATAGAATAATCTTGTAATTTTAAATAAGGGTAAATTGCTAAATTTATTTTTAATTTAAACTATTATAAGTTTACAAAATGAATAAATTTATTTATGGATTTATTAAATTCTTATTATTTATCAATAAATTGTAGTTGGCGTCTCCACATGAATTAATTAAAAGTTTCTGCTACATTTGTTATTTTATGTCCTTAGATGGATGGATGTTATTTAATTTATTTTTTCACTTTATTTATAAGATTTTTTTGTGAACATTCATCATAAATAAACCTAGCTTTGGTGATAGGGAAGTGGAGAAATCTTTTGTTTAGGTGTTGGCTGATGCTGATTTTTTCAGTTTTTTGGAATTGAAAAATAATAAAGAACAAGAATAAGAAGCACAGTTTCATCTATTGCAAAATATTTTTTTTTCTTTTTAATAATTTAAGTATTTATTTTTTATTTTTAAAAATAATCAATTCAATCTTATGAAAATTAAAATATATATATATATATAAATTTTGACAGTCTAATATTTTAAAATTTTCAAACTCCTCAAATATAATATCTCTGGATGAGATTTGAACTGTTATCTTTTTTTTTCTTTCTAATTCCCTAAAATTTGAATTGCTAGATCAGAAGCAACCCTTGAACACACACAGTTTGTTCAACCTAAAATGGTTATTAAGGATACTCGTGTCTTAATCTTGCATAGAATTTAAAATGCTAACTCTTAATTTTAAAAAAAATAATCTCAATGGAAACAATATTAGCAAGATCAAACACTAAATCCTTCATAGAAAACAAACAATCAAGTAACGTTTGAGCTTTTCAAGAATCAAGAGGTAAAGCAGATTTTAAAATTTATTATATTAAATACTGAATCATTTTTATTTTTGGATATCAATATTTTTTATTTAATATTAATATTATTATATTTTAACATGATGAAACATATATGTCATATAAATTATATTTTTTAAATTAATTTTACATATTCGATAATATTATTATTGAATAAATTATATAAAATCAAATATTCTTTATAAACTCAATAAATTAGATATTGAATGGATAAAAAAATAAAAATATCCTAGTTAAATGAAATTAATAAATTTATAGAATAATTCTATATTAGAAAATTCAAAATAAATAGATTGAAAATTAATTTCAATGCAAAGATATAGACAGATGAAATAGTCCGTATTGAAAAAGCTAAAGCAAATAAATTGATTTATATTAACCCACACTATTAATATCATTAAAATATTATAAATATTATTAAATAAAAGGTTCAAATTGAAAAAAATTAAATCAATTTAAAAAACAAAAAAAATTAAAAATACTAATGAACCAGCTGCTCACCAATTCACCTACGGTCCGGCCCGTAACCGGCCCATTTAGAGACGGATCGATTACAATTCTGGCCTGTTGAACCTGGTGAACTAGATTAGTATCAATAGTGAACCGCCAAAATTTGAAACATTCAAGAACTGATAAATATGAAGAAAAAAAAATCAAAATTCAGCTGTTATTGGTAAAATTATAAGTAGAGCATAAGAAACTGAGCAAGAAACATAACCCAAAGTAATAGAAGCCAAAGTAAGCATGCAGTCTTTTTTTCTCAAGAATGTGTAGTTTAGTGGCAGATGTTACCGTCAAGCAGGAAGATTGCTCGGAGTGCTTGCTTTGGCACGCTGCCCTTCTCCTTTTGCTTTGTTTACTGGGCACAAGCAAATTTAAAAAAGTTAGAAAACAATGCACATGAGTAATTTTTCAAAGCATGCCTTTGTAATCGCCAGCAAAATTTAATGACCTGCACTCATTAAGCCAATTTTTAAAGTGTAAATTGATTTTATTTTAAGAGCACGTTTTGCATGAGGTAACTACTACTACTATTGTTCCAAGAAGACTTCACAGACTAAAACATGTAGGCTAGTGTCAATTCTAAAGAAAAATGAAAGCAATTTCCACAAGCTACTGATTCTTTGTTTCTTGTGTCATTGTTGACAAAAAAATTGATCTAAATGTCATCAGATTGGAAGAGTAACCAAGTGTTCTTGAATTATTGTTGACTTCTCTATATTTCTATTGATGGAATATAAAAGTTCAGAAAAAAAAACTGTGTCAGCCATTTCAATCTACAATCATGTAGGATAGTGTAACTGAGTGGAAGTGACATACTACTTTCATGCATCAGTGTAGAATTAGTGTTTGATCTTGTGGTAGACAAACATACATGGTAAGCTTTTACAAGTCGATAGATGTTTATACAGAAAATTCATACCAGATTGCAGTGGCAATTTCTTGAAGAGAAAAATGATCCTGAATTCTTCTTGATCAAGCAGGATAACTTCATCACATTGCCAATGCAGAGAAGTGGCGCTGAGAATACATGGGCTAGAGCAAGCGAATATATCTGAGTGAGAATAGAGGAAACTATCAAGATATGTCCAACCAAAATTGCTTTGCTGAATTCTCTGTAAAACACTTCAATGTCGTCTTGTGGAACTCTAGGAAAATGGTGATGGACCTTACAAATGAGATGTTGGGCACCACAGCTCTCAGAGCGTAAAACCTCTGGTTCAGCTTCTCCCTTCTCTGGCGCTCAGCTTCAACGTGGTTCAGCGGCTCTTCCCTGCCGTTGGCTGGCTTCCGACCCCTCTTTCTTGGCCTGCGCTCTTCAGTTGCGCCT